>CAIGRR010147268.1:0-13509 GCA_903798365.1 Fraxinus sp. 1973-6204
GTGGTCGAAAGTTGCCGAAAAATTGTCTCAAACTTGGCCAAAAAATCTGAAAATTCAGTAACCGTTTGTCAAAGAAATTTCAAATTTAAGTGACCGTTTCTGAAACTTTAAAACTTCAGTGACCGTTTTGAAATTTTCAAGTAACTCCAGTGACCATTTGTGAAATTAACCCTTATTTTCATTGATAGTATTTTAGAATTTATTTTACTAGTATAATAATATGTAATATTGTCAAATATTTCTCTAAGACAATGAGCTGTCTCATGGAGTTGATAGGTTTATTCACTATTATTATTTTAAAATGAAAAAAATAATAACTATTAATTCCCAAAAATTATAAAATTATAAAATGAAAGCATAGTCCATGTAGTAGAAAAGTAACTAATTGATATATTAATTATAAATTTTTAGAAAGTTAAAGCAGAATATGAGAAACTATCATATGTACAAATTCTTCTATTTTACTAAAATTTACCAAATACCAAAAAAAATATATTTTTTAATTTCTATAGCAAATAAAGTTGGGCTCTAAAATAAATTTCACATGGGGCCTTGGATTATGTGATAATTTAAATTTTTGTTGAAATTACACCATGTACGTTAATTATGTCTAGAATTCGAATTTTATATTACAACTTTTTTATTCACAAAATACTGACTCGAACAAGTATATATTAGAAAAATACAAGAAACACAAATCACACAATTTATGCCCCAAATTCATATTCCGTGTTAATTTTCCCCTTTACAAGATTTTCCACATATCAATCTCCAATATATTCTTATATATTTTCCATCCTGATCTTTAATGCATCACCTTTTTTTTTTGGGAAAAGTATCTATTATCTTCAACATCTTGAGTTGTTACCTTGAAATAATTGAAAACCCTTACCCCAATTTGAAAATACCCCATTTGTGATTTCTAGGTTTGCACAACAAAGTTGGAGCAAGAATGTGATAGCACGTTGTTTGCAACCAAAAATTGAGTGTATGAAGATTCAAGTCATCGTCTCACTTGGTCGGCCAGAAAGAAAGAGTCGCTCCTGGACAACAACCCATCTATAGTGACTTACCGAAAAATGTCGAAATCCACACAATTAACACGTTCTGTAATAAAAAAAAATGTCTCCAATGAAAACTAGTAGGCATGAAGATTCTGGTAATCCTAATCATAGTCTTAACACGTTGAAACTAGAAATTTTCATTCAAAAATAGAAGAGTGCTAAGGGTGTATAGAAGCCGTGTTCTAACCTTCCTGTCAAATAAGAAAAGTAAGGTTTTAAATATTTTTTAAACATATTTTATATAATTTATATTACTTGAAGAATGATCTAATGGGCACCGGTGTTCATTTTATTCTAATCACCGTTGACATGACATGTTAATTCAGTGGGTTTCAACATTTGAATTAAATTTATTATCCACCAATGAATTAATATGTCATGTCACTGGTGCTTAGTATAAGATAAGCACGGGTGCCCATTAGATCATTTCTCTAAATTACTTAACATCCAAATGAACTAATACTGTGTGTGTGTGTGTGTGTGTGTGTGTGTGTCCCCCATGCGCATGTTATGAAATATGCTATACTAATTTTGAAATTTTTGCAATGTCCCTTTGTACATGATATTGACATACTTAGTATCATTTTAATTATATGCAGTATGTGTGTTGCAGATATGTGATTGTATACCATTTGTAAAAGTTTTTGTTATATTTGAGTGTGAGCTATATCATAAAATGAATTTTAGTGTATAAAAGGTGAAATATGCATAAACACATGTATTACATTTATTAACCAGATTGCTGCTATTCTTTACATTTCAGGATTGAGATACTACAAACATTCTGACATATTTGAGAGCTTATTCAATATTTAGAAATAGTTTGTTAAAGGCTCATTCAAAATTTTGTAAATTGTGAAAGACTGTAAACTACGTTGATCTTGTGACCAAACCAGAATAACATCCTGGCATTTCATTCTATTGTGTGAAGGATATCTTATATATTCTCTATAAATTTAATTTTTAACAAATATGCAAATAATTTTTTTTATTCCGATGTCAATAAAAAGTTAATAGGCTTTGCAATAGAACCATATTAATGGAGTCTGATTGTGGCAAAAGATTATATATTCATAGATTGCTGGATAAAATGTAAATTATCCACTTATTGCATATGTGTAAAATTATGTTTATAAGTTTGAGAAGATAATGAAGAATGTTGATTATGTTTTCTCCATTTGGTTCCCAGCCAACATACATTTTCAACAATTACAAATGGAAGTGATATAGCTAAAGAGATTATATAACATTCATGCATGAGTCAGTGATTAATATGGTTCAATAAATAAAGGTTTAGTGTCGTTGTCTTTAATATATTAAATTTGTAATACTATTCAATCTACCTTACAAAATGTAAGGGAATGTGATTGGATTACTAAAGTTATAGCGATTTTATCTCCTGGTAATTGAGATTTTACCCGTTCATTGAAAGGATTACTTTCTCAAAATGAATCCATATACCTCGTGCAAGTGTGATATAATGAGTAAAGACTACAAATTACATAAGAGGGAATAATTCTGAATGATTTGAGCCCTCAATTTCAATTTTTCTTTTAAAAAAATGATACATATATGTAAGCAACCATTTTTTTTCTAGCCAGAAACATCAATAATGAAAGAAACTTTTTCCCCTAAGTTTCTAATTCTTATACCATACCCTTTCTTTTTTCCAACTTATCTAAAAGTAATCCAGTGTGCACCATATTGCCTCCTAGCAAGTGAAGTAAGTTATGTAATGAAACAAGCTATTGATCCCATGTTACTTTGCAGTTGTTCAACTCTTGACATATATACAGACATATTCACGGCAATGTATCAGAATATGATACCATACTAGCATCTATTGTTTCGTTTCATACAATGTATCTTAAGTAATGGAGCAGAATACAAACCAATGCTGCCTCTTGTAATTTTTTGTACTTAACATAAGTAATATAACATGCTTTTGTATCACCACTTCAGCAAGGGTGCTTTGGTGGGTTAATAGAAAGCCACCGCTTCGGTGAAAGGGCTTTCAGTTGATCCATTGCACTCCTTATGAGATGCCACATAGGCTTCACGTAGGAGCCTAGGTGGCAAGGTATAACAATAGTCCCCCAAGTCCATGTATGATTATTCATGTCATACATGGACTTCTGCCTTGCGTAAAGTTTCGTTAGGGCGAGTTTAACATCATGGTTAAGTTTTCAACATAACACAATAGTCATCCAAATCTAAGTATAGTTATTGATATCATAGTTGGAGTTCAAAACTGAACATGATTCTCGTATATTGTCCTGTCCTTTTGCAGTACAGAAATACAAAAGTTCCCTGTTTAGATTGAAAATTGCTTAAATTTGTTTGATGAGCTGAAAAATCAAATGTGCTGAAGCTCCTTATAATTAAAAATAGTCGAAGTTTGTTTGATGAGCTGAAGCAGAGAAGTGTTGAACTACTAAAACTCCTTATTATTGAAAATAGCTGAAATTTGTTTGATGAGCTGAAGCAGTGAAGTGTTGAACTGCTGAAACTCCTAATTATTTAAAATAGCCGAAGTTTGTTTGATGAGCTGAAGTAGCGAAGTGTTGAACTGATGAGGTTCCTTATTAAATTGAAAATAAAGTACGCTTTTGATAATTGTGTCAATGATTTGATGTTTTTATACGTGACTAAGAAACATCAACTGAAGCAATTCGACTTCCAATACATGTATCGCCCATTATATTGAATGCGCAATGATGGCCACGCTTAGGAGTGGGCAAAACTAGATCGAACCCTCCAGAATTGTCCAAACCAAATCAATCCGCCTACTTAAAAAAAAGAAAAAGAAATAAAATAAAATGCCTAAAAAGTATGAGTGGATAGTGAAACTGTAATTACCCTGGTGCATTTTAGAGGAGGAGCTTACCGTCCTTCTCAGAATAAATGTAGTATAAACCTTTATACGGGTTGAGTTTCAACATTTACACGAGTTGGGTTGTGTTAAATTTTGATCAAACCAATCATGTTAGGTTGGGTTGAAGTAAAAACCGACCCAACCCATGCCAATCCCTAGCTATGTTATTGCGTTTTGAGATTGATGCGCTAAAGCACTTGCAAGAGGAGCATGCATCAATCCGAGGTATTGAAGATAAAAACTGTTTGAATTCAACGACTTAGATGAGGTTAGAAATGGATGCTTCAAATGAAGTGGATATAGATCTAATACATGTGCTTCACCTTCTTTTCTTATAAAAGATAAAATCCTGTCACTGTGTTATTTTTTTTACCTTTGCAAAAGTCTTCAAATCTCTCCAGCATTCAAAAATCTTTCGACCATTTCTATTTTCCAACTAACTCACGTTCTTAGAGCTTCTCCTCTATTTAGGTAATTTCTTTGTTTTCCATCTTCCATTCATTACTTCATCTTTAACGGTTTCTATGGCTTTTGGGCCTAATGTTGGTAGTGGCAGGATGAGTCTTGTAAGGGTTGGGGAATAAGTACTATCTGGTTGTTCGAAGAGTAGGACGTGGTCTATGAACGAGGGACCTATTGACTATGAAGTGGGGTGGGAAGCTGTAAGAATCCCATTTGCAATGACCTTTGAAAAGTTGGTTGAAATTAGGGAAAAATATAGTGTCCCAAATTCTATAAAACTCCTAGTACTTGAAGCCCGCGAACGTGCCTTCCATCTAAGGCTAAGGTGTGTGGCTATAAGTGAATTTCCTTTTAGGGTGGGCATGCATCTACCTGTGCACCCATTTTTTAGGGCAGAGCTGAGGTCATTTATGTTGGCCCCAACCCAACTCTTACCAAATGGGTGGAGCCAATTAGTAAGGGCTTACTTTTTTTGGAAGGAGACATTGCTTTATGAGGACATGCCCCTACATGTCTTTCAAACATTTTTTCAACCCCATGTACTTTAGAAAGGAGAGTCAAAATGGTAGTATTACATGACCCCTTGAAGGGCTCATGCCCCTTTTGTAATGGATCTACCATCATCCGGTAAAGGGTGGAAAGAGTCTTAGTTTGGGTAAGAGGTAGATGGCAGATCATTGAGAGAGATAATGCCCCAACTTGTACTACATCGACTAGTATTTTGAAGCTCGTGAGTTTCTTCTTTAAACTTGTCATTTACTTGTAACTTCATCTAACGGTATTTAGTCTGTAGTTTTCGAAACTTGCTTCAAACTTTCCCAGGTTGAGTAAGACGTCATCGAAGACATATATAGACGTCCCCAGAGGTCACGCCACTTCGACAACCTTATTGACCGTAGCAAATTCATGCTTGATTTCAAACTGATGGCTTCCTGAGGTAAATATCGAGGCTCTATGTCTTGATGCTTTTCATACTAGCAGAGCTAACATTGTACTTTTGTTGTTTATAGATGACTTTGGAAAGAAAAAGTACCCCACCCTTGACATGGCTTTTATCTTGAGAGTCATTTCTACGGTGAGCTCATGGGCTTTGAAACCCTCATTTAATGATGCCAAACATGTTAGGGGAAAGCCTTAACACCTCAGCAAGGAACATGTTGAGAGGAGTGGTGAGGAGGGACCTTAGAAGGGAGTAGAAAAGGCAAGGTCAAGGGAGCAGTGGAAGAGCCCCAGAAGAATAGGAAGTCGTCCCATGGTACTGGCTCTACATCTGGGAAGTTTGGCACATCAAGTGCCCCAGTGGCTAAGCTGGCCCTATCCCAACCACTCCCAAGTTGATGCAGTCTTCCTTTACTGCTTCAAAAGCTCAGGAGGCCAGGGAGGCCAATGAAGAGGCTGTAAAGGAGGTAGGGCAGACCTCTGAAGTGGTGAAGAAGATACATGTTGATCAAGGAGGTTTTTGGCTGGATAAGACGAGGAGATTTCCCTGGCAGTGATGAATATGCTGCCATATAAAGTCCACCCTGTCACTACAAACTGCTACAAATTTTGGACTGAAAAATGGCAAAGTCATGTAGCCACATGTGATGCGGTGGACCTCAAGGCGACCCAAGTAAGTCAGAGTGCCATGGCTTTTAGGGTCTTCTTTGAATGTTAGGAGGTGTTGAAGGACATTCAAACATGCAACCAGGAGTCGATTGAAAAGTTGGCCTCGGAGGAGGAGCATGTAAAAAGAATAAGGGTCGAGGCTGAGGAATTGAAGGCCCAACGTACTCAAGAGGCAGTTAAGTTGGATTTTTCCTTAGGGAAGTCCACGAGTCCCAGTATGAAGTTGTTTCCTTAACAAAAAGGTTAAAACTTCAAACAATCATCAGAAACTGACAGTAAAGGCTTTAGAGAAGGCCAACTTAGAAAATGCTAGCTTGAAAGATGCCAATAGGTTCTTAGAAACCCAAATTAGGCACTATGTGCAGGCTGCTGAGCAGGCCAAGGCTAATGTTCAGAAGACACGTGAGGAGGCAATGAAAGACTACATCTCTAACTTCTACTTGACGGAAGAGTATCAATGCTTCAGGCCCTATTGGAAGAGGTTCGCCTATGTTGAAGTGGTAGACAGGATGGGAGAGCTTTATCTAGTACTTAATGCCGCTGAGTTCTTAGAAGAGGTGCCTTAAACCTTAGTTGATGACGCGATTGAAGCGGATGGGATCGAAGTTGACCAAGAGGAAACTCTTAAGGATGAAGCTTCAGGCCAAGAAGCTCTTCTTGTTGAAGTGCCTACTACTAAGGCGTCAGACTCTCTGCTACCTCCAGCATAGAATAAGTTTTCTATTGTTTAAAAAAAAATTACTATATAATGGCTGGGGCCTTCCTTTGTACAGCTTTTTCATCAATGAAGTACATTATTAATGTGCGTGATTTAGTTGCAATTATACTTTCAAGCTAAACCGAAGTGAATATGATGATCTTTAAAGACAAATGGACCTTCAAACATGTTGAACATGATTAAATTAGAGAACACAAATGGAACCTCAACATGTCTTTCAACTAATTATTTATCTCATGACGTCGTCATGGAAGCATGTCTCATACGCCTTGGAGAATCAATGAGGTGATTCCTTTTGGGATTTGATCCTCTTCTCCGAGGTGTCCACACTTCCATACATGGTAGATGGTTCATCCATGTAAGGATTTCTCCCATGACGTTCACCTAAGTCATAGGAAAGATGTGTTGTACGCTTCGGAGAATGAATGAGGTAATCCCTTTTGGGATCTGATCCTCTTCTCTGAGGTGACCACGCTTCCATACATGATGGATAGTTCATCCAAGTAAGGACTTCTCCCATGATGTTCAGCTACGTCATAGGAGGCATGTGTTGTGCATCTCGAAGAATCAATGAAATAATCCCTTCCGGGATCTGATCCTCTTCTTTGAAGTGCCCATACTTGCATACATAGTGGATGGATCATCCATGTAGGGACTTCTCCCATGGCGTTTAGCTTCGTCATGAGAGGAATGTAGTGTGCATCTCCGAGAATCAATGAGGAAATCTCTTTTGGAATCTGATCTTCTTTTCCAAGAAGCCCACGCTTCTATATATAGTGGATTGTTCATTCATGTAAAGGCTTCTCTCATGAGGTTCAACTATGTCATGGGAGGCATGTATTGTGCGGCTCAGAGAATCAATGAGGTAATTGATTTTGGGATCTAATCCTCTTCTCCAAAGCTCTCACGCTTCTATACATGGTGGATGGTTCATCTATGTAGGAGCTTTCCCCATTGCATTCAGCTTCATCATGGGAGGTATGTGTTGTGTGCCTAAAAGAATCAATGTGGTAATCCCTTTTGGGATCTGAACCTCTTCTACGAGTCTCCCACGCTTCTATACGTGGTGGATGGTTAATCCATGTAGGGATTTTCCCCATTTTGTTCAACTTCGTCATGAGAGGCATGTGTTTTGAGTTTTTTAAGTGAAACATACTTTTATTTAATCACTTGAAATATTTACACAGGCTGGGAAACATTTTCCGGGCATATAGCTCATTTACTAGTAGTATAAATTGAGATGATCTCTGTTCCACGATCGAGGTTGTATTTTTCCATCTAGATCTTCTATCTAGTAGGTTCTATGTCGTAGTCCTTGATGCGGTACGAACCTTCCTAATTAGGACGTAGCGTACATGCACTCGGTTCTTTGGAGAAAAGGAAAACCCTTCGAAGTATGAGGTTATTTATCTAGAAGGACATTTTTCTTAACTTTAATAACGGGTCAACTTCCTTTGGTAAGTAGCTAGTTGCACTTGAGATTCATCAATCTTTTCATCAAGTAAGTTGAGCTCGCATCTTCTCAACTCATCATTAGATATTTCGTTGAATTGTAATCGACGGGCGGAAGGTAATCCGACTTTGACTTCTACTGGGCTCATTGAGAAAGGGATTTCTCTAGTTGGGGTCCGGCTTTTGGTTTGGATTACCTACAATACTTGTGCTAGCTCTCGACCAATGCTCTTTTGGAGGGGTCAAGTTTTCTTTTTAAAGAATATTCAATAGTCTTGTTTATGGCTTTCACTTGTCCATTTTCTTGGGAGTGATGAGATTTTGAAAAATGTTTCTTGATTCCCAGCTCCTCATATAAGTCCTTGATCATTTTTTTGTCAAACTGTCGGCCATTATCCGACACAATTGAATGGGAAATTCGAAACCGGCATATAATAATATTCCACAAGAATTTCAAAGTGTTGGCTTCTATGATTTTGGCTAGGGGTTTGGCTGCAACCATTTTGTGAAGTAATTAATGGCGATGATAGCAAAATTTATACTACCTCTACCCTTGGGTAGGGGACCTATAAGGTCGATCCCCCATTTGGAAAACGGCGATGGAATAGATACTATTAGTAGATCCTATGAAGGTTTCCACTGGAAATGAGAAAAACAATGCAATTTATCGCATTTTCGTATAAATTGGATTGCGTCTTTTTTTAATGTAGGTCAATAGTACCCCTGTCATAATGCTTTCTACACCAATGTGACCTCTCCAGCATGATTTTCCCAAACTCCATCGTGGATCTCACAAAGGATGTAGGTAGTTTCCTCTCCTCCGACGCATCGAATGAGGGGTATGGAAAACCCATTTGTAGAGTGCGTCATCCTTGAGCACAAAATAGGTTGTCCTTCTTCTAAGTTTGTGAGCCTTTTCTTTGTCACCAGGAAGTACCTATATTTTTAGGAAAGCTACTATAGGTTGTATCTATCTAGGCATTCTTCCTACCCACATTACCTCTTTCCCCTTCAGTGAAAAGGTGTTCAATTGGCATAAACATTGTAGCTCTGAGTCCTTGCTACTAGCCAGCTTGGATGAGGCATCAACATGGGCATTTTTCATGCACAGGATTTAAGCTAACTCGAATTTTCCGAAGGATGGGAGCAGACTCGTTACCAATTTGAGGTACGCGACCATGCCATTGTCCCTGGTCATGAACTTGCCATTAACCTGGCTGACTATTAACTGGGAATCACTATTGATAAATAATTTCTTCACTTTCATTTCTTTAGCCAACCTAAAGCTGGATAGCAGTGTCTCATATTCAGCCACATTATTGGTAGATTTAAGTCCAAACCTCACGGCACAGTTCAACTTATGTCTCTTGATGCTAACTAGGACCGCACCTACTCCTGAACCCGTGTCCTCAGATGAACTATCCACCAACAAGCTCCACGTGGGAGGTTCCACAGGCTCTAATATTTCTTCCATTTTTGAGACGTTGGAAAATTTTGCCACAAAATTTGCGAGGGTTTAGCCTTTGGTAGAAGTTCTTATTTTGAAGGAAATATCAAACTCTCTAAGCTCTACCGCCCATTTTAGCAACTTTCCCAAAATGGCAGGTTTCTGAAGCATTTGCTTGAGCACGAAGTTGGTTAACACAAGTATTGTATGAGCTTAGATGTATGGCCTCAATTTTTTTGGATGCGGTGATCAAGGCTATAACTAACTTCTCCATATCGGGGCAATGGGTTTCTACCGCCAAGAGTGCATTATTCGCATAATAAACAGACAGTTGAAGGGTACCTTCTACTCTTGGAAATGCCTAGATAGAGTTACATGGCCTCTCCGACCTTAGGTTTTGAGAAGAGGGGTATTTACCCTAGGACCCTTTTCACACTCCTCCATCCATTAGAACTTTTTACCTACTTTTAAGATCTTAAAGTAAGGGAGGTATTTGTTGGTGGCCTTTAAGATGAAACGGCTTAAAGTCGCCACACGCCCTGTTAAACTTTGCACGTCCTTTCATTTTTTATGGGACCTCATCTTGACTAAAGCTCGAATTTTTTTCTGGATTTTCCTCTTTGCCCTTCTGGTTGACCATGTATCCTAGGAATTTAAAGGAGGCAACACCGACCCCGCATAGGGTGTTGAGCTATATCTCTACAGTCTGCTGTATTATGAATATAGGAATGATGGTAAGTACAATATTGAAGGGTGCTCGCTCTATTTCTAGGTTTTGAACCACGCAATCAATCTCTTTCTTTTTGGGGAGCCTGTTTTCCAGACCCAGTTTGCCGCATGTTAGTCTCGGGGATTACATCTTCGTAAGCCAGTATGGGTACTGCGTTTAATATATCCATGGTAAGTGGTTGCCCGGATTTGGGAATGGCCTCATGACAAGCTTGGTTCCATTGGTGATCCATTGGATGAGATGTGGGTCCTCTAACACGCTGTCTTTGAGGGGGTAGAAGACCCCTTTTGGCTATGTTTTGGTGATCGATCAACTTTTTGTTGATGATTGCGTGCCTTATCATTTCCAATAGAGCATCGTAGCTGGATGGGTTTTGATTTTGCACATCCCTCCAGAAGAGAGTGTTAATGGTTACCCTATCCCGCAGTGCAGACAACGCCTACTGGTTAGTGAATTGCACACAATAGGTCATCTCATCGGTAAAGTGGCTAAGAAACTCTTCAACTTTTCCCCATGCTAGTGCCTCATGTCCTGAAATTGTTGGATATGAGCCTCTTATTCTTTACTTACTACGAACCCTTTCAAAAATGTACTTTTCAGTCCTAGCCAACTTCTAATACTCCATAGGGATAATCTAATGTACCAAATTTCAGCTGCTCTATTTAAACTCAAATTGAAAGCCCTCCATTTTAAATATTTTGAAGTACTTGGACCTCTTTTAGAATCTTATAATTACTTATGTCCATATATTCTTTAAGAGTATATGCCTCCTAAATCGTGATCTTCTATCTGTTTTGTTTTTTCTTAGATTTCTTTTTGTCTTAAAATCAAATGTTATTATGCTTCAGACGTGTCATGAATTTATCAAATATAATGTTAACGAATTGTTTTCCCAAGATGTCAATTCAAGTTGAATTATTTAAATCTAATGTGTGAGATGTTAATATTTTTTATTAGTAAATACATTTAAAATAATTATCTTTCGAATTTCTAGTTCTAATTTTCTTTTTTGAGGATCTAGATAATATGATGATGCATTATTTATATTATTTACATCTTCTTAATTCATCTTACTAACACTGAGAAATTTATCTAATCATATTGATAATCAATAAATCAGATTATAAAATATCACTTACTGGGACTTGAGATAGTTTCGTAAAGGTTCAAACTAAACATATATTTTCAGCTTCTTCAGTGTCATCTTAGTACATTGTGGTGGATCAATTGTACATATATTGGACTATCAAGAAATATATTATGAAAATATTAGGTTTTGACCATAATCCAAGTATAGCAAGAGAATTTTGAAGTTGGGATGATGCAAATGTGTTACTGCTTGTAAAATACCAGTCCTTGATCAGAAATGGAAGCATTTCATTTGCAATGGTAATAATTTAACGGTTAGTTAAAGGCACTTAACAATCAATTGTGTTAAATCATTTATAGTCATCCCAACTAACATTTATCAAAAGTTTGGAAAGCAGATTTACTAGCATTAATTGACAAGGTACACTATTTTGATGGTATAATTCGAAAAATATGCTCATTATTTAAAATTTGAGTAAGTAAGTAATCAACTTCATGTTAAAAATATGAAATAACAACATGCAATATCTATTAGATGTATTTATTCGATACAAATAATATATAGATAGTCAACACAGAGAGTGACGGGATCTATATATCACCCTAATTGATTTTTAAGATTAACGAAATTTAGTCCTATCTTTATCTTGACATGGCTAATAACCAATTTTCAATAAAGAGAACAAGCATCATACATAATTAATTCATTGGAATGAAGATTCTTTGATTCCTCAATTAATATCTATTTGGAATCTTAATATTTTTGGAATCATTATTGATGTGGATGGTCTAATCAACCACGCCAATTAATAAAATATAGTTATTGAACTTCTGGTTTAAACTTTCGTTCTTTTCTCTTTCAAAAATTCATGTCAATTTCAATGTAAGTGCTTCTTCAAGATCATCGACATTATTATTATAGGATATTAATATACGGAACTTTTATTTATTCAGGAAGAATAATAATTAAAATTACGATTCTTTAGTAGCAATAAAATATTTTTCTAGATTATTTTAACACTTATGTTGCAATTTTTACACGGGCAACAATGTCATATTCTTTTAGAATATTGATATTTATGATGTTATACTTTTCAGAAGCAAAAATACTATTTTTGAAGCACTAATATGTATAAAAAAAAAAACTCATTCTTTCAAAATAATCAAATATTCTTCTAGAATAATGGTCTATTTTTATAAAAATTATGTTTTTTTCAAGAGCATTTACACATTTATTTGACCTAGATTCGTATAAAGTTAATTTTTGAGATTAATAGAATATTCTTATAGAATATAGATTATTTATTTCTCCAAGAATAACAAATTAATATTCTTTTGAATATTTATATAGTTGGATTGTGTTTCTTTATAAATATCAATACAAGTTTTTCCATACTATTCATATTAAGTTCTGTTTCTTAAAGAGATACCACTTAATAATATTTTATAATATAAATAAGAATATAATGCTTTTTCCGAAACATTAATACAATATTCTTTTAAATATTGATAAGAGTGAAATTGTGTATCGTTGGAGCAAAACAATATTTTCTAGAATATTAATAAATAAATTTGTTCTTCAGGAAAATAACATGATTTTATATTTGTGCTTCAAGTGAAAATAAAATATTGTTTGAAAATTTATTTATATATTTAGACTAGTGCTTTTTCAAGAGTAATAGCTCAATATTCTTGAAGAATATGATATTTTTGAAGTTACACTCTCCACGACAAAATATTTTGCTAGAATATTAACATATTAAAAACTTCTGCTTCTCTAGGAACAACAACATATCATATAAATTTATGTTTCTTTAGAAACATTGAAATCGTTAAATATACAATCAAAATGTTCCACAAATATGATATACAATACAATAAAAAGACTTGTAAAGAACTGACTTTTAAATTTGACATATCTAAAAAGCTTAAAGAATGTGGTAGTAATATTATCAACTATCACTCGAATTTGAAAATTTTAGAGAAATTTGAATAGTTAATAAATTTCATATTTTTTTAATGATGTAAACTTGAATAATTTTGTAGTACTTTAAAAATTCAAGA
>CAIGRR010147314.1:0-19262 GCA_903798365.1 Fraxinus sp. 1973-6204
TCTCTTGACACGTTCTACTGAATGCATCGAGAACATGTCTTAATTACTAAAGCCATCATTCCCTTATTATCTTCAAGCAGTGTGCGGCAGTGCCATCTCCACTTGCTGGCATATATACTCATCCCACTTAGCACTTCATTTCTTATCTTATCCATTTTAGTTTATGCTCGCGACACAAGTGTTCAAAACTTTTATGGTTTCTTGCTAATGTGCTAATAGCAGGTCTCAACCCCATTATGTTCTTTTTTCGTTTGATTGGGTTTCTCAAGAACACTTAATACTGTTAAGTTGCTGAACTATCACAAGTGTGTATGATGTATTGATTCTGAAATTTTACATGATACACTTGTATGCATCAGAACTTGTCTATTTTTTATGTTTAGCAATTATACACGCCTTCATTTCTTTGAATGGATTAGGAGAAGTAAGATATATACGAAGATTTTTAGTATTTTACGTCAATTACAAAATCAAACATTTGTATGTCAATTAATCGTAAATCTTGTCTTGTACTCAAGATGTGTGATAGAACTTTTTCATACTTGACCTTGTGTACTGTTTGTGTCTTGATTCTTTTATGATTCTTGATATTTTATAGCAATTTTCCTGACCTATATTTAGTTTTCACGAAACTTCTTTTTTTAAGTGCTAGTTTTATGCTGCTTTTCAATGCCCTGGTGTAAAGTCTTGCGCAATTTTTTTGTTTTGCTGAAAATATCGTGCAATCACAAGTGCCTACTACCGAGGTCCGAGAAGCTGTTGGTGCATTGCTTGTATATGATGTCACTCGTCATGTTACATTTGAAAATGTTGAAAGATGGTTGAGGGAACTCAGGGATCATACAGATTCAAACATTGTCATCATGCTTGTTGGAAATAATGTAGATTTGCGTCACTTGCGCGCTGTTCAGACCTATGGTGCAAAGGCCTTTGTTGAGAGAGAACGCCTTTTTCATGGAAACTTCTGCTTTGGAGTCTATGAACGTAGAACATTCCTTCACAGAGGTGCTTACTCAGATACATCACGTTGTTAGCAGGAAAGCTCTCGAGGCTAGTGATAATCCCACAGCCTTACCTAAAGGACAGACCATTATGTCGGGTCAAAGGATGATGTTTCAGCTGGAAAGACAGGTGATTGCTGCTCTACTTAGCAGAGACCAATTAGTGACAAGAATTCTTGTCCGTGTAAAATGGTTGCGTAATATTGAATTTTTTTGGAGATTTGTGTACCTAAAGAGTGAAAACAAATTTTAGATTTACATGCTAATTATTTTATTGATAGAATGTGTAGTTGAAAATGAATTTGGAACAAAGTGAATTTTTAGATAATGAGGCTCAAACGATCAAAACAAAGGCAAAGTTTTTAGTTCGTTGGCATACAAAAATTTGTCCAGGTCAAGCCAAACCTATTAGATGCTTGACATAATGTCACATGTCAACTTATCGTTGCACTATTTAAAACACAATCAATTTTTTCATCCAATCAGATCTTGTCGACACTTGTTATGTTTGTGTTGCCTACTTTTTGGCAAAATAGCATTATTGGGTCTTAGTTAGAGTTGGCAAACGAGCCGAGCCAGCTCGGCTCGTTGGCTCGGCTCGTTGCCCACGAGCTCGGCTCGTTGCCCACGAGCTCGAGCTCGTGGCTCGTTATAAAAGCTCGGCTCGTTGCTCGTGGACGAGCTCGGCTCGGCCCACGAGCTCGTACTGTAGTGAGCCGAGCCGAACTACTTGGCTCGGGCTCGTCTTTTTTGATTTTTTTTTTTTAAACTATCCTTCTATAAAAAAAAATAAAAAATAAAAAAATTAATTAAACGAGCCGAGCAGGCTAGGGCTCGTTTTTTGACGAGCCCGAGTGGCTCATGAGCAGCTACAGTAAGAGTCGAGCGGCCAAACCGACGAGCCGCTCGGCTCGATTGCCACCACTAGTCTTAGTTACATAAACGAGCCCGAGTGGCTCGTGAGCAGCTACAGTAAGAGTCGAGCGACCGAGCCGACGAGCCGCTCGGCTCGATTGCCACCACTAGTCTTAGTTACATGCTCTCTTTTATTTATTTTTTGGCTCCTTCACCATGGTGTATTATTTTCCTTGGGAGTCCCTTGCTTTAGAATATATTTGATTGCTGAATATTCGAATTTATTTATGTAATTGTATCCTGAGCGTCTCGTTAGTTGTTCGCTATTTGATCAAGAATTGGGTGTTCAATTCTGGTCGCTATTGATGTGTTATATCATCTGAATTTTCAGATTTTGTTTGATAAACTGATCCTCGTCTTTGGTTAATGGTGATGTTAATAGATTTGCACGTGTCCACCAATTTCTAAATTTCCGCTTTTCTATAAATTGACGTTGTAATGGTAGATTTGTTGCATGTAGTTTGGCAATGATCGCAGCTTGCAACAGCAGATTTTCGCACATTGTCACTATACAAATTTTCCTGTACAAATTCAATTAAGATCTCTAAGATGAAAGAAAGAGACGTGTATATACAAAATTTTACATGTAGAATTACGTGTTTTTGCGCCTGCGAGAGGAATCGCAAACTTTCAACAATTAAGTAATCTTTTCCTTTCTCTTCTTATAATCTCGAAGCACTTTTTCACGCTCTGCAGGAGTTGCTAATAGTAACCACTTGCTAAACTCAACGTCTTCCATGCCCATCGACTGAGCGAGGCGGCTATACTGGCTTCTTTTCTGTCTCTTGGCTGAAGCAACGAGTTTCACATTCTCCATTTCTCCTTCCACATCTGATCTTTTCGTCCCCACAGTAGGGTGGTATAACCGTGTCACCACAGCCTCCTTCAAACCCATGCCCTGGTTCCCAGCTCCGAAGTTAACAATATCCTCATTGCGATGTGCATATACGATACCTGAACTCACTTAAATCTTAAGGTCAATTCATTTCACCACATACAAGTTCTAATGGCATTGTATTAGACTTGTTAAAATATGAGTAACAAGTAACACTCACCGAGATCTTTAAGAACTGGTTCGCCTGTTGTCTCTCTCTCATTGTCCACCACAAGGTTTCTAGCTGTTTCTTTCTTAGGAACAAGATCCATCCCAAGTTGAGGCAAATCGAGCTTCTCCCCGTGATTGTGTTCAAATTCTTTTCCTTGATTTTCATGCAACTCGATGATCTCGCTAGTGAAAAGCTTGTCAGAGAGATCGCTGAATAGATTGCTTATTCCAAACAGCTCGCCTTTAAACTCCTTGCAATCCTGGAAAAAAGAGCACACGAGTTGAACAGAGTGACAGAAAGAAAATAATATAATGCTAAGAAGAAGAGGTAAGCTTATTAACCTGGACCCCTTCAAAGTATCGTTTTTCCATTTTCCCAGAAACAGCAATATTTGATAGTTGCTGTTTATACACTTGGCGTGTGTAGATAAGTTCCTCAAGAGAACCAGCTCCAAGAAGACGGAAAACGGTTACATGCCTCTTTTGACCAAAACGGAATGACCTGTCTTGTGCCTGCAAATCCTGTGCCGGATTCCAGTTTGGATCAAATATCACAACCCGATTTGCACTAACAAGATTGAGCCCAAGCCCACCAGCTCGGGTAGATATCAGGAACACCTGATGGTTATTTGTTAATTTTCATTTTATTGGAAAATCATGATTTAAGATCAAAGTTCAATGCCAAAATTAACCTGTTTGCTTGGACTTGAGTTAAAATTGTCAACAAGAGACTGGCGCAAGCTAGTTGGAGTTGAGCCATCAAGTCTTGAAAAGGAATAGCCTTTGCGTATAATAAACTTTTCAAGTATATTTAACATCCTGCTCAGACAAGTCGAACCTCAGTAGGAGAAGAAAATATGTGATAGTACGCAATGATGAAGAATCTTGGCAGGTAATATTCAATGTCTCAAACCCAAAACCAAAAAAAAAAATAATAATAATAATAAGGCAAAAGCAATCCGCCTACAAAATAAAGTACATCTATTCAGATTAAGCCCCTATTTGAGCCCCTTTTTTACACACTCATTTTCAATCCCACAATCTTCAAATAAAATAATTTACACGTAAATCCAAAACTTTTTCTACTTTTTAACCACACATTCTCCAAAAACAAAAACAAAAAAATCACTGTTACAAAACCTATTTTTCCATAATGAGTCTGTTTATATTACAAGGCCATCATCTATACCATGCATTCTTTAAAATTCTAGAAATTAAGTCACTATATGGAAAGTGGCTTTCAAAAATTTTGGAAGGAGCAGAGGCCCCAGCATGTGCTCCATGGCTTTATAATAAAAATCCATAAAACAACAACAAATTTCTTGTACGAAAATAGGCATTCCATGGGAGAGGAGGTAGCAAGCAAAGAACTTTTGAACTCGAACAAAAAATAATAATAATAATAATAAATATAAAAAAATAAGAAAGGGAATAGTAACCTTGTTTCTGTTTGAATAATTTCAAAATCCTCTCAGAAGACTAGCAGAGAAGTGATAGTAAAAACTTTGATCTACAAATATAATTCTGCTTTTCAAATGCTATTCTATCAGAAATAATGAATCACATCTTGATAATTCCAGAAGAATAATATTAAGCAGCAAAAGTGAAGCAGTGCACCAATGCTGGGACTCCTCTTTATCTCCTAAAAAACCCATGAAAGAATCTCGTGCTTGTAAAGGCAAGCTGAAGCAAGAAATATTTCTAAAATTGTCTCCCAATTTACGGGACTATTTATTCACTATTTATCCACGAAAATAACCTTTGCATAGAGTTCATAGATGTATTATCTCTCCCCCTCCTCTCTTTTGTTTTTGGCGGAAGCTGGCTTCTTTTACTTCATTGTCATCTTTTCTTATCTCAATCAAACAATTTGAATAAATTACAATGCATACCTGACAGAAAAACTAAAAAGAAGAACCTTGTCACCCATAGAAATCCAAGAGCTCATCAACCTTTCCAAAGCTCTCATTTTCCCGCAATGTTTAACATCAGTCAGGCCCATGAAACTCTCATTCAGGGCACTTCCTCCCACTAAATCAATGTCTAGACCAAATACAGCAGAAGCAAATTCCGCATCCTTCCTTTGTTTGTATTGATCGTCCTTTGGATTGGGTTTAATGAGCTCGAGATGATTGCTAATCTGTAAGATAGCTTGGAAAAGTAAAGATAACATATAACCGAAAAAAGATAAAAGAAAAAAAAGAAGTCTTCTAAGAAGATATAGGTAGGATTACAGCCAATCAACAAAACTATTTTATGCTTTCATATACTTTCAAATAATTAAACTTTGTTCAAACGGGAACGGTAGAAACCTGGGAAATTAATTACATGACATTGCTTCTTATGGAAAAATTTTATTCTTGTGCTTGAGGCTGGAAATCTGAGGAGAAACAGTGTTAAGACTTAAACTTCATGTAACCCCCAGCAGAATCCTGCATTGTGACAAACATGCTACATGTGTAGGGGCTTATCATTAAATTAAATACATCCAATAGCCAGATTCCGTGACCCTAAACTTGATTTCCAGGTCCTTTAACATCTTCATTATTTACTTATTTGTTGATGGATTGCAAAGTCTCTTTATTTTACCCTATTTAGCCCCTGTTTGTCCCACATTATTTTTTTCATTCTCATTCTTCTACTCATTTTCAACCACACATTCTTCAGTAAAATAATATTTTCCATCACATCAATAACTTTTCCCTCTTTTTCAACCACATATTTCTCATCACATCACATCAAAAGAATGCATTTTCTCATTTTAATGTGCACCAAACACACTCTCAATTCGAAATTTAAATAGGGAATAACTTTTCAGTGTTCACGAAACCTAAAAAACTTAGCCCCTGTTTCGTACACATTAAAGTTTTCATTCTCATTCTTCTACTCATTTTCAACCACACATTTTTCAATAAAATAATATTTTTCATCACATCAATAACTTTTCCCTCTTTTTCAACCACATATTTCTCATCACATCACTTCAAAAAAATACATTCTCTCATTTTAATGTGCACCAAACACACTCTTAGACTAATTTTTTGGAAAAATGATAACAATAATACAATTTTCAATTAGGTTTTCAATATGCTACCTTCACTCCAATATAACCATCTCACAATGTAGAGGTGTAAACGTTTAGAAGTATTTCCTTTGCCTACTACTCCCCTCATTCAATCTTTTCATATTCAAATTTATCTAAAACAATATGTTTTTATTAGCACTTGACACTGACAAACTTGATTAGAAAACATGTACCAGTCACTATTAAACATTGTAGCATCATGAGATTTAACCAATCAATCCGAAGGCAGCCAAGAAGTATATAAATAGCATATTGAAAATCAAATACCTGCTGAAGCTTGACAAGGCAAGGGAGAACAAGGCAATAGGGGCATGAATCACAACC
This sequence comes from Fraxinus sp. 1973-6204, assembly GCA_903798365.1. Taxonomy (NCBI): domain Eukaryota; kingdom Viridiplantae; phylum Streptophyta; class Magnoliopsida; order Lamiales; family Oleaceae; genus Fraxinus; species Fraxinus sp. 1973-6204. The sequence continues at coordinate 6,371 of CAIGRR010147314.1, forward strand.
TTCTGGATTATCCTCGTGGAGGTACGGCCAGATGAAACCATTTGGAACAGTCCTCTTGCAACATTCAACTTGTTTAAGTGGGCTTCCGCAACTACATGGAATGTCCTTATTGATAAGGGATTGGAAATCAGGGAGTTGTAATGTCCTTTGGTATACCCGTTTTTGCAACTCGCTCATGGCACAGAATACAACATTATCTTCCTTTCCCATCATAAGGTGCCCAATAGTTTCCTCCTTTGTCCTTCTCAACAAATATCTTTGCAAAACTGATACTAAGTGTTGTTTTCGCTCATCAGCAACTCGGATAAATCTTTCTGGAGCACTCGATCTTTGACCATGCTTGAGAGGTTCATCATAAAATTCTCGAAAATGTTCTCGTGTTCCCAAGCAACCAGGTACTACCCAATCAAATAGATTGAATAATTCCATTATTTTGTTCTGCATTATAGTTCCAGTAAGACCATAACGTTTAGGGGTTCTAATTTTCAAACATGCTCTATAGAGTTTTGACTTTTCATTCTTTAGCCGGTGTGCCTCATCAATAATCACAATCTCCCACTGTACCTCAGACAAAATGCTTCCATGGATCCTATAAGTGTCAAAGCTGGTGATAAGTATCTCAACATTATGTGCTTCTAGTTTGTCAATTATCAGGTCACGATTTGGTCCGTGGTAAACAGAAACAATAAATACAGACCATTTGGAAAACTCATTTTCCCAGTTGTGAATAACAGAACTAGGGCAAACTACCAGTACGGGACCCTTATGTGTGCAAATTCCCTTCAGTGGGGCTACGTCACCTGACTCTCCATCCTTTCCAAAGACTGCATCTAAGAAAGCAATTGTTTGGATGGTTTTTCCCAGTCCCCTGGTTTGTAGATGTGAAGAAACAGAAAAGGATGTTATAAAAAGAAAACAGCATGACTGATAAAAATGTGAGAATACAAAAGAAAGAAAGGTGAATTAAGGAAATAATGTGGTTGGCAGACAAACCACGTAGCAACGTAACAATACATTTAAAAACATTCATTAAAGAATTTATGAACAGATACAAGTTCAGATATATGTATTTTTTTGGAGAACAATCACAGGATGGAGCACATGGTATAATGAATATGAGAAAGCGATGGATGCAGCCTGGATTGTCACGAGCTCATGTATTAAATGATGCCATGTTCTTTACTGCAGAACAGATGCTGAAAACTGATTTTTCAGTTATAGCTTAATACATAGGCCAAAAGAAAATTCTGCTTGTTAAAACAAGTGCATGAGGGCAATCATTTTATCCTCGTCTTTCTAAAACAGTCAATTTTGCTATCTAATTCACAGCTTAGCTCAAACAAAAAGAATGAAGAAACCAGCGATAGGAACACTTGCAGCACAACAAAATAAAGAAGTACTCTTACTTTTCAAAGAAAATCGAAGATTGTTCTCACGAAGTCCTAACAAGATTTTTTGCGCATTATAATCAGATTAGAAGAACTAAACATTATTATCTACCCTCCCAATGGCTTCACAAAAAGAGAAGGGAAAGGTTAGCATGATATTTCAGGTCAAAAGATAATAGAAAAATAGAATGTAGTAATCCATTTTGAACAGAGGTTGCCAAAACCAGAAAATGAAAATCATATGATAAAATATCAAAAGAAATTCATCTAAAAAAATTAACTCGTGTAAAGTTAAAATGGAAACTTACATGTCATCACCGAGAACACCTCCATGGTTGTTCCTGTACAAATTATAAAGAAATTTCACACCTTCTCTTTGATGTTCCAGGAGTCTACAATTTACGGATGCAGGTACCTGATAAATGAAAATGCAAATTATGCTTAGTACAATTATAGTTCAAGTTCTGAAATTATCACAGACAAGAAATGAAGAAAAATATAAGTCACTAGTTGTTATCAGAAAGAGCCAGTGAAGCCAAAATGTAATTATGATTTATACTGAATTGGTAATGTGCTTACTATTCAAGAACTATTACATAAAAAATTACCAAAATATAAATTTGCGGAGGCTTCTGAAAATTATAACTTAGCTAAACGGGAAGCCAATATGGTGATTTATACTGAAAAGTAAGCACATATTCCAGCACTTGTATAGAAATTACTTAAGTATGGAGGCTTTTGAAAAGTATAAATTAGCTAAACAAGATGCCAATGTTGATTTGGGAGTCATGTGCAGAAGCATACAAGAAGTTAGTGTATTAAAGATGAAAATCAAAGACTTAGTTTTGAAGCAGTGATATCACAGAAATGTGGAGGAATTATTTCGATAATGTTATTCAATTAAAGACGGTCTGATTATTAGAAACTTCACGGTAGATAAGAATGTCATGACAGAACCATAATCCTTATCCTTCTTCATCAGTTATCATTCCCAAACTATCACCAACAACACATGAACAATCTACTAACAACACAATCAGCAGAAAACTTCATCCTCTTCTGTACTGAAATAAAAATAGAAGTTTAATGACTAAATTTGAGAAACAAAATTATCGGTGGTCTATTCTCTGTTAACTTAGTCAGCAATTTTGTCAACTCAAGACGGACAGAGCTTCAATAAAAACGAAACTTCAGTTATTAATTTGGAATAAAAAGAGTTAAAGTAATCAAAGTGAAACAAAGCTGTAAGTTAGGCCACTAATAAACTGTCAAAACCTCTACATATATAAGTCAAAACATACTTAACCAAAGTTAATAATTCATCATCCAAAAGACACAGTTGCCACCACTATGGACAGAATCAAGAAAATTTATAATTCGCTTCGAACCGCATTTAACCCAACAAATTGCAAAATTAAATTTTGACCAAATAAGCAGTCCAAAAATCACCTGAATCACCGGAATTTCACCCTGCGGAGACAGAACTAGAGGCTCATAGTTTCCAGTGCATTCAAACAGACGAAAAGACTCCAACTTGGATCGTCCAAAGTCATTTTCCTTTTCCTTTTCCTTTTCTTCTTCCACTTCTTCTGAATTTTCTTCAATTGGACCATCAAAACGGGCCTCCGGTTTTGGGGGCAACAAAGGGGTGTCTTGTTCGAGGCGCAGAAGTTGCTGAGAAAGTGAAGATTTAGGGGGTTTTCTAGGGTTTGTCGTGGAATCAGAAACTTGTGGAAAAGAAGAGGAAGCGAATGATAAATTGTTTGTGCAAGGTTTGAGGGTTTCTTTGAGCGCGTTGAATGACATGGAAATATGTGGAACTGAACATATAACGTCCTTGATAAGTGCGGAGAAAGTATCAGCCCATCTGTTTTCATTCTTCTACGAACTTATTTTTAAAGGATTAACGGTAGAAAACTCCCGGAAACATTTTTATTTGTGATATACCTCTATTTATTAGAAAGCGTCGAAAACTCCCCAATATAAATTTCTTTTGTGCGAAAATCTCCAACCGTCCAATTTCGTTAATTTGATCGTTAAAAAAATAAAAATTGCTAAAATTAAAGAGGAATAATTGCAGTTCTGATTCCAAACATTTACTTTTTTGCAAATTACACCAAAATCATTTATTTGTACAACTCACAATCCCAAATCTTTAAAACTTTATATTCTTCCCCCACTTCCATCACATCCCACCCTAGTTGAGCAATTCCACACTACCTCCACCGCAATGACCACCAACAAGGAAGGATTTCCCGCAAGGGATGATGAAAATCGAAGAAGAAATCACCCCTAGTTGGTCGCAAAACCAAGGAGATTTTTTCCCTAGTTCTAAGAAAATCACCCTAGTTTGTGCACCCAACCGACACGCACGTGTCTGAAATCTCCTTCACAATACCGCTCAAATATTGTCATGGAGCACGAAATAATCACTTTCGCAATCTCGATTACATTGTCGAGAGAGATATTTCCGTTATGCTTAATGTTTTTCGTCATCTTGCGATCGGGCTCAGGCTCCTTGAGTGCTTTGATGAAAAGGGTGACGGTGGAAGGGAAGACAGTGACTTTGGCCTGACGGTTCTGGACAGTGAGCTTGACTATCATGCGGAGGCCAGAGGCCCTTCCAATCCTTAGCGGATTCCTTGGCGATGTCTTTCCCAATTTTCTTAGAGGAGAGGCCAAGCGGTTCGATTTTGGGGGGGCAAGGGAGCTAGCAACACCGACCTCGCCACCAGTAACTCAGGCAAATACGTCGACGGCTTGAGAGGAATCGAACTTTGGTGGCATTTTTTACAGAAGGTAGAGGCTTGTGAGACGAAAAAATTGAAAGAAAGTGATCTTAAGGTTATAACACTAGGTCTGGAGGCTGGTGGGTCGTGTTGCTGCCTTCTCATGGTAATGGGAGGTGGGATGTGGTGGAAGTAGGAATGGCAAAATGGTTCACTGACTCGGGCTGCTGGTGGCTCAATTGGGAAAAGCTCGAGTCGACTCGAGGCTCAGAACCACTGAGTCTAGAATCGGGTCGAGCCCCATTTTGAGGCAAAGGCTCGATACCCGGACGAGCCGAGTCTGTTTTTTAAAAAAAAAAATTGAAAACAGCAACCATAGCTTGTAGGAAGGAAAAAAAATCAAACAAGCAAAGTGTAGGGCTACAATAGAAAAAAAAATTGAGTTGGCTCGACCTGCCAAAGCTCGAGCCTCAATTTTTCAGTCGAACTTTTGCTCGATTCGGCTCAAGCCAAAAAAAGTTTGAACCTTTTTTGTTCGAGCCGAGCCCGAACTTCAAGTTCCGACTAATGGCTCTGCTCAACTCGTTTACATGGCTAGGTGGAAGTGGGGAAGAAGATAAAGTTTTAAAGGTTTGGGATTGTGGGTGGTGCAAATAAAGTATTTTGATGTAATTTGCAAAAACTAAAAATTTGAGGTCACAACTGTAATTATTCCTCTTTAACTTTGACAATTTTTTTTGTATTAGTCAAACTAACGAAGAAATTGGACAGTATGGAGTTTTTGCACAAAAAATGTTGTATTTCGCCCAAAATGTTTCAGATAGGAGAATTTTCTACAATTTCCAATGGATAATAAGTATATCGCAAATAGAAACGTTTTAGGGGGTTTCTGCAGTTAATCATAATTTAAACATTGCCACTTCAATGGCAAAGGGAAACAACAGAATCCCCAACCTTCTAACAAAGATGCAATTGAGTTACCTACTAAACCGAGCAAGCCGTTTAAGCCCTTATTTGGTTTTTTTTTTTTTTTTTTCTTAAGAATAGATTTTATAAAAAGTAATTTTTTTTAAGAATGTATGATTAAAGTAAGAAACTTTTTGAATTTATTTGAAAAATTATTTATTAAAATAATGAGTGATTCAAAATGAATTTTAAAGAATAAAGTTCATGTCAGGGCTAATTTATATTTTTGTATTCACGATGGTATTAAATTGTTTGAATATTTATTTTACGACGATTAAATGTTGAGGCTCCTATTTATGTATGCATTATAAATTAGGTGCACATCATAATTCATAACCTAGACAATCGTCCATGGTTCATGTCTACGTGAATAAAGTTGAGGACTTCATTCTGATTATGTGACTCTTGTTTGCGTCACACCGGGATGATGATTTATCTTGAGGGCAAAAAATTCAAATGGCCACCAAGTTTGGAGGGCATTTCATTTTATGTGATACAAGTACTAGTAGTCTAGTACTAGAAGAAAATTGAGAAAATGGTGAATTTTCTACGATAATTGATCCATACATCGTCATCAGAGAATGCCAAAACTGTAGAATGCAATCTACGGAGTTCAACAGCATAGAGTAAATATAAATTACTTTCCATATCACAATGTATAATGGTAATATTAAAGTTTAGATGTGAATAAATTTGAAACTTCTAACGGGTAATAAAAATTAGATCACCAATGATAAACTTCCACATTCAAATTATCTTCTATTGCTAGTGATGAATTGTCAAAGGATAAACCATACAATCTGCTGCATAGCTCCCTGGTAATCGAACTACAAACTTTATAAAAGGAATCAGGATTTTACTAGTAATAACGTGTCTGGGATATCCGGATCAGTCAAATTAATCAAAATTTAGAACTAGATGCTCGTCGAAAACTTGTTCCTTCGAAGTAGATAGCAATCACTGTTTAGAATACACGAGCAAACTTCACACATTGTAGACGAAGACAAACTGAAACAAACCTGGCTATAATGCTTGACCAAACCATTACTCGCAACTTAACAAGGACAAAAAGTCGAATATTGGTTCCAACTCCAAAACTTGGAACTGCGAATCATATGTGCCTAGAAAACTAAATGAAGAAATGCCACTGAACACATCTCCAAAAGACATAATAAAACAAACAGTTCAACATGTTAACTCGTGGAGCCCTTATCTAACAAGTCATCCATTTTCATCTCACCCGTCCTTGCACCTTTTCGATTCTCAATGGAAACGGAGAGAAAGTTCAAGAAGAAACTGAAAGTTACACCATATAACATACATCAGAATACAATAAATTCATTTTCTCTTATTTGGATTGACAGGTTTGACAACTTATGTGCCTAGGTAACAAACAATGTCCAGTTTTACGGAATTGGGTCTCAAGTAGTGTGTTCCTGCAGACAACCAAGACGAGAAATCATCTTCTAGTCTATGCACACATACATCGATAGAATAACAAAATTATCAGTCAACTGAGACAAGTTGCTGAATTTTTTGCAAGCACAGTATTTTCTCGGTACTGTACAATTCCACATCACAACATCAATACGGTAGCTAATATGAAAGAAACTGGGTACCNAGACAACCAAGACGAGAAATCATCTTCTAGTCTATGCACACATACATCGATAGAATAACAAAATTATCAGTCAACTGAGACAAGTTGCTGAATTTTTTGCAAGCACAGTATTTTCTCGGTACTGTACAATTCCACATCACAACATCAATACGGTAGCTAATATGAAAGAAACTGGGTACCCCTATAATGTGTTAAGATCTATCTGTCATCTCTTTCTGCGCTTCGGCTCCACCTATCAATGAAACCAACACAAGGTCTCATTAGGACAATAATAAAATATGGAGGCATTAAAGGGCAATACACTAGATTTACTGAGGAATTTCCCCCTCAATTATTTCACATACTCTATTCAATAACTGAAAGCCATCTACACAGTATAAACAATTATCTAAAGAAGGGGGGGTGGGGGTGGAGAACAGAATAATGACACTGTACATGTCAACTAAAGTAAAGGTGACTTAAAACACCTGATATTTCATTGACAATCCATCTTCAAAACTTATAATTCAAGATTTGCATCTACATTTGGCAGCTCATTAAATCACCAGTTGCCCCACCAATTAATTAAAATTGAAGGAATAAATTAGATAACATGATCTTGCACATAAACTCAACTGCGGTAAGGATTTGACTATTTCCGATTGAACTATTTGGTTTTGGAAATTGTAAGCTAGTCCCTAAAGTACGTTGAGAATTGGAACAATATCAAGAATTTTCTCTTAGTTGCCTTAACATTCATGCCATTAGGAATGTTTGAACATATATACTTAACTCGAACCCCCATGGAAAAAGTCAGAAATCTTCCATCGGCTCCTGAATGTGAGTTCCATATAATACCACAAAGTTATGAAAATCAATAGATTTCACTAAAACAATTTCTGCTCAAATGAGTACATAGTTAATACATGCATATGTATGATAAGACAAATTGTTTCCAGTTCCATTTAGTCTAAAATCCCTTTGTCCACGTGAAGAGGAGAACCTCCTATAAAGAACATCAATTTCAACTCCCCCGTAACCAAGGATCTCAAATGCTTCTTGTTTAGACATTTTAGCCCTCCAAATCATGCACGCAAGACAGCTTTTTTGAACTTAATGATCAGTTTACTCACTTCAACAAGAAGTCCAACAAAATTTAGTTTATGGTAACACATCTCTCGTAAATACAGCTAAGCATTCGGCTTAATTCCAAAAATATATTCATGAAAGTTGGGTTTAAATGCCTCTCGAGGAGGAAAAAGTAAGGAGAGCTGATTTTGAAATATAGAAGGATAAGTCAACATGACTTTCTCTCGATCTTGTGGGGGATATGGTGAAGGCCATTCTATCAGAAAGTTTTGCATAATTTTATGCCAATTGGATTGTGGGGAAGCATATTTTAATTCTTTTTATTTTTAACAGAAGCGTATTTTTAATTCTATCTTGTTACACCGGCATCCAAAAGCCACTTTCAAAAGAATAACGACTTTCGATGTGTCATCAGTAGTATCCAGAAGATAATGAGAGAGTTTCGGCTAATATGTTGAGTACAGAGCTTTAAGATACAGTTAATCGTTATCAGATTCTCATCTATAGAACTGGTGACTGAAAATAAATATGGAGAAAAGGGATTTGGAAGTATATCTGTTAACAATCAGAGTCCGTCCACTTTGTCAACAGCAAGGTGCATAGTACAAGAGTAGCCTATGACTTGTACAGGTGTACCTATAGGAAGTAATCCAAAAGTTGTCTCGTTCTGGATCCATAATCAAGAGGATCAAAGAAATAGGGGTGCTTTTCAATCAAAGCTTTGAGTTACCTCAAGTCAATCTTGTCCACAGTATCCCGTTGTATTATTTATCTTTGTCCAAAATCATAGTAAATGTGGCAGAGAGAATCAAACTTGTGGTACAGGAATTTAGTTGGAAGGACATGGACAAGGACCGGAAGGATCATTTAGTAGATTGAGTTGGTTACTGAGGTTAAAGCTAAGTATGGCTTGGATCTGAGTAACTTGGTGCCTCAGGACATCTCGGTGGAAAACCAGTTGATGCCTACATTTAGTTTTCATCAGAACTGTTGGGATACTGGGAATGCCTCCAAAATTATACTCATGCAAGCCCCTATAAGTTTATCTCCCAGTAACATCCTTTTTACTGTCCACTGCTGCAACTTAAATAGGCAGTGTTTCTGAGGTGTACTTTTGCTGAACTATCAATTCTTTTATAGTAGATGCATAAAAGCTTTTAAATAACAAAATATACAGCAATCCAAATGCTGCAACCTACAAGTTCACCAAAATAAGAAAAGTGCCAATTGTATAATAGAACAGTTGCTTTCATTCTGAAAGCATCAGAATAGAAAAATGCACTTCTACCTTGCCGTCAACAGCTGGTGATACAGGGAATGAGTTCAAAGACCTTTTGGAATCATCTTCGGATGAACAGTCAGAACACAAGAAATGCTCCAACTTCTTCGCTTCTTCAATGGTCATACCCATGCAAGAAGGATGAAACCTGCAACAGAAACATATTCATTAAGAGCCACTATCAATATAAACGTACACAGGCATATTACTTAATAGTTTGGCAACAGCAAACTGTAATACGACAAGTCTTTTGAGTTACCCCTAGAACCAAAAAGCAAATAAGTACTATATTATCCCTAGAATCAAAACTATCAGAAGCAAATGCATAAACATGGAGCTTCATGACCATGCACATACCCAACCCATCAAAATCTCAAAATTATATAAAATATAGATTAACACTAAGCCAGAACTCTCAAACCACTTTGCTGGTCAGCACTTGAAGTTCTTATCGAAGGCAACAATTCCACCCAAAAGAGGATAGCAGAAAATGCCAAATAGATAAAAAAAACATGCAATATAAGACAGAAATCCCAATGAATTACCTCCGTAGGGTTTCTAATCTTCCAGATTCCTACTCTTATGAAACTTTTTTAGAGGAAAAAAGATATATCTAGATACGGGTTACTGTAGGTGAGCAGGTAAATTTCACATTAGTCCCTGCGATTTTCCTTAAACCTCAAATTAGTCCCTTGAGTCAAATTAGACCCTGCTGTTAGCCTGTTACAATCTGTTAGTGATTCCTTTGGCCTTGTTGACACATGAAAACACTTTTTACTCTCACCTGGCAATATTAGACAATCATACACCTAAGAAGACAATTACTCTCAGTTTACATACTAATTTAAGAGAAATTAAACAAAGATAATACCTGAAAACATGTAGGAGAAAGAAAAAAAGGAAGATAACGAAAACCAATCAACCTGCTCCTGCCCACGAAACCTGCACAACCCAGTCTTCAACCCAACCTACAATAACCCATCTCAGCCTCTTAAACAAATTCCTTTTGCCTTATTTTCAGAATATATTTCAAAGTTATCTTCCCCACTACTACTCTAACAAGATGCCATGCTGCCAAACTCCAATTGCCAATCTCTGCCTCCACCAAGCTATAGACAACAATAATCACCAGGGCTGCAGACATTGGCCGACAAAAACTAACATGAAGCCAACAGATTGAGAACCATTAGGAACTTACTACGGTTTTTCGTTTGTTTGGAAGTTTGTTGTAAGGGTGATTTCAAGAGAAAGACATGGTGGCAATGGTGGTAGGGAAGTTTTTCCTTATTTTGTTATGGGTTCTGTGCCGATGGTTGCCGAGGTTGGTCTCTGTAAATGTCAAGGTTGGATATGAGATGAGGGGTGGTTGTTTGGAGGTTTGGTAGGCAATGGTGGAGCTAAGGTGGTTGTTTTGAGTTTGATAGGTGCACAGAGGAGGGCTATGGTTGTATTGGTATTGTAATACTGGCTTTTGTGATGAGGATAATTAATGTACCATGCAGTTAGTTAGTGCAACTGAATAGGAGTTGCACAAGGAGGTTGAGGAGAGTCTTGGATGAGGTTTCATGGGCTGAAATTTAAATTTTTTTTTTTCAATAATACCACTCGAGATTTAGTTTAAAAGGTTAAATTCATAACACTCATAATAATGTGTGTCATATATTTTGGGACACTCGTAACAAAATTCTAACAAATATATTTTTAACTGATAAAATTAAATGTAGAGTATTTTGTTGATAACATCCATTTCATGGTCGAAATAAATAAATTCTTAACTCACAAGTATAAATAAGTAATATATGAAAAAATACATTACAAAAAATTTAATTACTTTTAAGCTTAGTCAAACATGTGGCATTTCATACTGTTCAAATATGTCATTTATCTTTAATCAATAAAAAATATTTGTTATATAAACTAATTTGATTATAAATGAACTCTTTAAACTTAGTTATATATGTGTTCGCGAAATAAAATACCTAATTTGGTAACGAGTTATTTGTATATCATGAATATGAATAAAATAAATATGTAATTGTTGTAGAGTCTTAGACTAAATTTGAATAATTGAACATTGGGTTTGCGTTGGGAATAAATTTAATTCGGCTAAAATTAATTTTTGGACTTGACTAAAATTTTTGTTCTTTTTGATTTTTACCAAGAATTTGGGGTAAGTCTTCCAATTTTAACAAACCATTTGCTTTTGGGCTGGGGCAGGACTGGGCCCAGCCTTGCCCCCCTCTCCATCCGCCACTGGCTTTGTGATAACAATAAAAAAAACTAATGTGACGATTAAAACATTCTATAATGATCAATTAGAAAAAATAAATAAATAAACATTTAGGTAAATATGAAAATCTATCATTAAAACTGTGGCAGATAAGGCATTGAACATCCTGGTAAAGTTAGAAAAAATCCAACTTCCCATGGGAGAACAAATGCATAATCTGTACGATTACTTTTACCTCAACCCCTTGGAACAAAGCTTACTGTGATGCAACAATAATTGTTTTTTAACATCTTGGGACAAAGCTTACAATGATATGAAAGCTAAATTATTGGAAACTCATATTGACATAATTCAGGATCCAGTAACATGACAGTAGTGATTCTTGTCAAAGGACTAGTCGCATTACAAACAGGTCCTATTGGTCAGATATAAGCACCTGTTGCAATCGGGGAACAGGAATAAACAAACAACAAATAATTTGAGAGTAATGACGAATATCTAGATAGTTGGGCTCTGGGTAAATGAACTCAATGATACTAAACCAGAAAAAGTAGGCTGACTGACTTTCCTCCCTTCCTCTTCCTTTTCTCTTCAATTTATGATTGAAGTTATAGAATTGCAAAACGGAAAGTACCTTGCAAACTTTTTCCTGGTGTTTTTATGATTTAATTCGGTACCTCTCTCAATTATGTGATGTATGTAATTTCTTCATCTGTGCATGAACTAACTTCTTCCTCCATCATTTGGGACAGTATTCTAATATTTCTCTTTCAAGTTGGCACGATGATCCTTCCTCTCAGTTGTTGATGCAAAACCTCGTTGGCACAACATGATCCTCTATAGTGACTCCACAACCATCTATTTCCTACTACGATTAAAATGATATTAAAACTATAGATTCATACCTCTTTGGTACTTCTCTGTCTCTTAATACTACGTCAAGTGCTATCAGCAGATGTTATATAGTTAGACTAGGAATTATCTTCCAAATTTCCATGGTGAGATATCTTCCTTCCTGACATCAATGAAATCAATTTGACTAAACTTCTATCCATTCCTAAAAGTTATTAGGTAAGAATATCTTTTCAAAGCACATATTCACTGACACGGTGACACCAAATCATAAGCCATCCTAAAGTCCGTAACATTAAAATTGTGTTTATCCAATACTTCAGCCATGTACAAAATTGTTCTCCATGGTTCCCTAATCCTACATCATGTTCACCTATCACATATGATGACTTCCTTTCTTCCTCCTCCTCTTCTCATTGTCTGTGTTTATTTTACATTTATGGTTTTAAATGTTATCAAACACAATAAGCATCTTTTAAGGTAAAGATTTTTCTCTCCACATTTCATGATCACTGAATGATTTAGTTTCCTAAAACTGATTTCATGCATCAAACACCTGCACAAGATTAAGAAATAGAATAAATAAATAAAAGAAAAAGAAAAGAAAAGAAAAGAAAAGAAAAGAATGTCATAAATTAGACGAGTCTTATCCCAAACATCATGACACCAATTTACTAACTTCAACACTTCCAATTACAGATCCAGCAACTTGAACACAATAAATGGGAAAAAAGAACTTACTAAAGATACATCATTATC
>CAIGRR010147344.1:0-13620 GCA_903798365.1 Fraxinus sp. 1973-6204
AATGAAAACTTTAAAACTAGGGCTAGGTGTAATTTCCTCATCTTATTTTGCCCCTGTTTGGTGCACATTTTTGCTCTAAGAACGCTATTTTTTTGTTGATATGATGGAGAATATGTGGTTGAAAATGAAAGAAAAGTTATTGATGTAATGAAAAATATTATTTTATTGAAAATGTGTGGTTAAAAAAGAGTAGAAGAATGAGAATAGAAAAAATAATGTGGCTCTAACAGAGACTTCATTATAAATAAGAATCAATGTGTGATAGGTATTTATGGTCTACAGTCACAATTCAATAAAGTTATAGACAATATTTTATTCATTTTGAAGTTCTGTTTTTTAATTTTTCTTCTTGGTATTGGAGTCATTGTGAGCACTTGGCACACAACAATTATTCTCTCCCAACATGATTTCACTACCATAAATGTTGGCAACTCATTACACTCAGATTCATCTACCAATTACCTCTTTATGGCGTGAACAAGTCTTAATTCTTGTAAAAACCCAAGATTTGGTTGGTCATCTCACCATGAAGACCCTGCGAAAGTCCATTGTTATCTCACGAAGGAGACGATCATGAAACCTAAACCAAAACTCACTACCAGCTATTACATATGTAGCCATACAACAATCTGATCCTCACTTATCTTATAGTAACATTCGTCGACCTAATACATCACATCAAATAATAATAAAAAAAACCACAATTTCATACCAAAATTAACAAATAAGTTCAAGAACATGTTGGTCATCTCACTACTGAAAACCCTACCTCTACTAAATACATTGCACTAATTCCAAACAATGCCACATAAACAAAAGAGTTAAGAAAAATCTAAGATCTGGTTGGTCATCTCACCATGAAGACCTTGCAAAAGTCTATAATTATCCCACGAAGGAGACGATCATGAAACCTAAACCAAAACTCAATACCAACTATTGTGTATGTAGCCATACAACAATCTGATCCTCACTTATCTTAAAAGTGATTTTCGTCCACCAAATACATCACATTAAATTCAAAAAACACTACAATTTCATTCCAAAATTAACAAATAAGTTTAGGAACATGATGGTCATCTCACTATTGAAAAACCTACCTCTACTAAATACATTGCACTAATTCCAAACAAAACCACATGAACAAAAGAGTTAAAAAATTCCAAGATTTGGTTGGTCATCTCACCATGAAGACCTTGCCAAAGTCAGTCGTTATCTCACGAAGGAGACGATCGTGAACCTAAACCAAAACTCACTACCAAACTATTGTGTATGTAGCCATACAACAATCGGATCCTGACTAATCTTACAATAATTTTAGTCCACCAAATACATCACATCAAATTCAAAAAAACACCACAATTTCATACCAAAATTAACAAATAAGTCAAGACACATGTTCGTCATCTCACTAATAAGACCTACCTCTACTAAATACATCACATTGATTCCAAACAACACCACAAAAGAATTAAAAAAAAAAAACTCATACCAAATAACAAATGTGTTCATTGTCTGGCAAAAGTCTAATCCTCTCCTTTGTCGATGGAACGTCATAACACTTTATGAAGAAAACCTTGATCTCCTTATTGGCTTAGACACAACCATGTAATATGGGAAGTACTTAAAGATGTATATTCACAAGTTTTACAAGATCTCGAATTCACACTACAAATGTGAAATATCTTTGCAAGCATGAAGAAAAAAATCATTGCTAACTTTTTCATCGAGCAAGTGTCCAAAGGAGTTTTCAATTATTTCCAAACCAAAATGTGCCTTTAGCCCCAACACAGTTTGTGGGAGGATGTTAGCAATGTCTCACAACTTCACAACAATAATAATGAGGATCAAATGAATGATAAAGAGATCCAAAAATCTTAGAGTGAGAAGGTTGTATATCCTTGTTGTATTATCAAAATCAATGGAGTGAATTAGAGTGATAAAAAAGACTCAGAGTCAGCAAAATTCAAACCACAAGATAGTACCAACAAAATGTGAAGACCAGATCTTGTATGATCTATCAGCACAATCTTGAAAAATAATGTATTAAATTAAATTCAAGTTCAGATACATTGATAGAATTAGTCATGTAACAGGATCCTATATAAATGCAAAGTTGTTAGTTTGTTTGATTGATAATTATTATCTTCTCTTTAGATATAACTGGCCATAAAATAGTGAAAACTTGTTAATCTTATTTCTTGTTTGTTAAGTCCAAATTATAATTGACAATTTCTTTTAGTAAAAATTATGTCCTAATTGAATTGTATTATGAATTTATTGGGTTGTAATCAAAGTCAAAATAGTTAAAAATTGGTAATATAGTCCTTAAAGGAGTTCAAGATATCCAAGGATATCACATATGATCATTGGAATGCAATTAGAAGTCTAAAGAGTGTGAAATAGCTACACAAGTTACGCTCCAAATTCTCAAACGCAATTTGAAACGAATTTTTCATATAAAAAACATTAGAACTTGGACAAGCAATTTAAAATAATTGTATCCCTTTGAGTTAGTTTTTCAATACATTTTGAATCATCTTAATCGGATATTGGGAGAAAAAGTTATGATAAAAATACTAACAACTGCTCAAGTGCTGCTCGCCTTTCGCTGGCTTTGAAACCCATTTATTCCATAGAACTAATGATCCAAATTATTCATTAATTCCAAGATTTAACCATCACATATTACTTGATTCATAAATTCTTCCAAAACATATTTTATTGATCAAGCCATATTATTTCATATTAAATCAAAGATCAAAACACAAAAGATCTTTTGATCAAATATCAAAGCATTTAATCTACCGGAGATAAATCGATACTAGGGATCGGGAGCTGTTGCAGAAGAAACAATTTAGGAGGATTGAGGCGAGATATCAGGAGTCGGGATCTGGCATTAGGAGTACGCAGTTCAAGAGGGCTAAGGTATAAACCAAGAGTTGGAATTTGTTTTAAAGGAGCACACCTCCAATAAGATCAAGGAGACTTCGAGAATTAAGAGCTCTATGTGATAGACGAGTCTTTATTGTACTGTAAGTTTGCTTCAATTTATAGTGGATTATTGATTGACAAAATGTCTAGAGTTTTTACCAAATTGGGGTTTCTCCATGATAATCTACTACTTTAATTATTGATTGTAGTATTCATACTTAGGATAAATTGACTTATTTGATCTAATCATCTAGAGACAATTAAAGAGTGACTTGTTGCTTTAATTGTGTAATTCCACACTTTAAGTTTAAATATTCGATAATTTAAAACTTTCAAGTGGTATCAGAGATTAATTGCGATCCTTGACCCAAAAATTTTGTCTATATGAGTCAATCTCATTCTGATAATGGATCCGAGGATGATATAGATATTCAGGAAGCCTATGATTAGTTGTTTGAGGAGTACCCTAAGTTGAAAAAAGGCGAATCACTCTACCTTTAAAAAATTTGAATAATTTTGAATTAAAAAATGAGAGTCTTGTAGCCAAACTCGAGGAATCCACTAGAAGTTTGAATGAATTAAGAATTGAGAAAGAGTCCTTAAATGTTAAGGTTAAATATCTTATGAATGATCTGAAAAAATCAAATACTCAACTCCAATATTTTTTTATAAAATTTAAGAAAATTAATAACATAATATGTTTGAATAAAACAATTGGGAATATAAGAGATATAGGCTTTAATGAAACAAATTCTCATACTACTTCTTCTTCGAAAAATAAAATTGTATATACATCGAAGCCTAAGGTTCAAAACTTAAGACCTAGAGTTACTCCTAAGTTTATCCTCACGTGTCATCATTATGGTATGACACATAAGACCTAAGTGTCGTTAGCTCTTAAATAGGAATGACCAAAAATGTAGGTGTTCGAGGACCAAAACCATCGATACAAAATATGTTTCCTCTACCTAAGGTTCAAAATTTGAAACATAAGATTGTTCCTAAATTCATTCATACATGTCAGAATTGTGGTGTTTTAGGTCACATTAGACCTAAATGCCGTAAATTCTTGATTAGAAAAAATAAACAAGATCTAACTAGTCATGTTAGATTCTTGATTAATCAAGTGAGTCAATTAATTAAGTTGATGACTCAATTGACTAATATTACATTTTCTTCTAAGAAGATTTGGGTAAAAAAAGCGAAGTCACAGGTCAAAACGATTATTTACATTGCGGTATTGTTCGCGTTGATCTTCATGGTAAGAGCATTTATGTACCTTATTGAGTAGGTAGTCAAATGCATGCATTTGCATTATTCATGGTATCTACGTATTCATGCATGCGCTCTAAACTTTTTCTTTATTTGTTTTCCATTTTATTTATTATCTTGAAAAATAAAAATTGAAAAAGGAAAATATATTTTTTTTAAATTTTTTGATTTGTTATTTTGTGAATAAGTACATGGTAGGTTCATAATTGATAAATTAAATTTCCATAAACTTGTTTAAAACTTGTTTGGAGTACTTGTTATATGTTATTACATGTATCTTATGCATTACACACATTAGACTCTTGTAAGTGATTTTGATCACGTGTTTGAGATTTGGGATGACGGTCATCTGTGTGGTGAATTGACTTTAAATATGAAATGACATTTAAATTAGCCTAAACTATTACATATTTCATTTAAAAGAAAGATTACTATTGAACTTTAAAAATTTGTTTTGAATTATATAAAATATTGTGAGACAATCATAACTTTTCTTTGTTGCCTATATGACTTGAGTGATTAAGACTATATAGTATCTTAATACTTGGTGCCTTATAAATCATCTGACTTTGAAGTTATAGGTCATATATATGTGCTTACAAATACGGAGAGAGAAAAAATTTATACAATTAATTATGAGTTCTTTAATTTATAAATGTCCTAGTAACGCTGGGTTTAATTTTATACTTTGAAGAATACATTCATTTATTAGCGATTCTTTGCATGTCATTTTTCATTGATTTAAGATTTTGAGATTTACTTTCATGAGTTTAATGACACTTTTTACACATGAATGACTTATACAATTTACTCAATTTTGGTTTAAAATAAGTTATGTGAAAAAAGATTACTTATTTATAAACTATGCATGTATAAGTAAGCAAATAATTGTTCATGATGATAAAGTTGAAAATTTATGAAAAATTCAAAAAACAGCTGATCTCGAAATTGAAATTTTTTTATTCTCCCATTACATGTTTTTGCATATTTTTCCATTATTATACATGTGTGAATTTTTTTTTTACTCATTTCTCTTTGTGTTTGATATGATTATCAATTGCATTTCATTTGTTATTCATGACAAAAAGGGGGAGAGATGTGTATTTATTTCAGGGAGTCGATTATATGAGCTAATGGGAAAATTTTAAAACTTTTGATTGATAGGTGACTTAAGAGGAGTCGTTTGATTTATTTGCTGAAATTCTACTATTGATATAGTGTTATGTTTTGTCTATATTGATATAAATTTCTATGGTTTATTTATAAGTTTATAATTTACATGATATTACATGTTTCGGTGTTACACATATTTTATTATGTTGTTTTATTTAACTTAGTTATATATTTTCGATTTAGTTAGTTTTCTCTTGCTTTTCACGTGATATTGTTGTTTCCATGTGTTTTAGCAAACATGTTGATAAAGTATTGAAGAAAGTTTTGGAGAGCTTATTTTTGAGTAGTTTTGAATTTATTGACTTTGAAATAAATATGATTTTGTCACGAAATGTCAAAGGGAGAGATTGTTAAGTTCAAATTATAATTTGCAATTTTCTTAGTCAAAATCATGTCAAAGTTGAATTGTATTAGGAGTTTTATGAGTTGTAAACAAAGTCAAAATAGTTAAATATTGATAGTATAGTCTTTGATGGAGTCCAAAATGTTTAAGATCACATATAATCATTGGAATATAATTAGATGTCTAAAGAGTGTGAAAGAGCCACACAAGTTATGCTCTAAATTCTTAGTCACAACTTGCAATGTATTTTTCATATTGAAAACATTGGAATTTGGACAATGTTATTTCTAAAAAATATTGCAGCCTTTTGAGTCGGCTTTTCAACACATTTTGAATAATCTCATTCGGACACTGGGAGAGATAGTTATGATAAAAATACTGACGACTGCTCAACTATTGCTCCCCCGTCGCTAGCTTGGCGTTCAAGTGACGGGTCGACTTTCAGAATTTTGATTTGTTTCAAACACTTGGTTTTTCAATTCATTTTCACCCCCAAACACTTTTCCTATACATATTATACCCTATGACCATCCAAAAGTGTGTTGAATTAAATTTATTCCATAGAGATAAATTATTTGATGATCCAAAACATTAATTGATTCCAAGATTCAATCACTATATATTACTTGATCCTTAAATTATTTCAAAAAATATTTTGTTGATCAAGCCATATTGTTTCATATTAAACCACAGATCAAAACACACGAGATCTTTTGATCGAATACCAAACCATTTAATCCATCAGAGATAAATCGATACAAGGGATTGGGAGCTGTTGCAAGAACACAAATTCAAGAAAACTAAGGTGAGATGGCGTTAGGAATACATAATCCAGGAGGGTTAAGGTATAAACCCGGAGTCGGGATTTGTTTTGAAGGAGCATACCTTCAGTAAGATCAAAGGAGACTGCAGGAATTGAGGTCAGAAGTTATACATGGTAGAAGAGTCTGAATTGTACTGTAAGTTTGCTACAATTTAGAGTGGATTATTGGCTGACAGAGTACCCATAGTTTTTATCCAACTTGAATTTTTCTATAATCATCTTTTGCTTGTTTATTCTGACCATCTAGAAACAATTAAAAAATGACATGTTGCTTTTAATTCTGTAATTTCACACTTTTGGTCTAAATATTAGATAATTTAAAATTTTCATTATTAATCTTATTTCATCATGAATAAGAATCAATGTGTGGTAGGTGCTCACAGCTCATAATCATAATTCAATAAAGTTATAAATAATATTTCATTCATTTTAAAGTTATATTCTCTAATTTTTTTTACGTTAGAAAAGGCCATTCCATCTAGCATTTACTGCATCTTATGTTAAAAGGCAAAAACTCGAAGATCATTACATTGATTTTCAAATTCTAAATTTCTCGTATAAGTGGATAACCAAACTCCATTGAGTGATGATTGTCAAAACTAGGGCTGAGCTTGAAAACCACAACCCGAAAAATCGATCAGACCCGACCCGACCCAAAACAGGTCGGGTTGGATCGGTTTAGGGATAAATTCGGGTTTTGTGGGGTAAAATAATTTTAAAATAATTATGGGTCGGGTCGATTTAGCCTCACAAACCGACCCAACCTACTGAAACCCAAAAATCCCCAACGCTAATTCCTCAAACCCTAGTTCCACAATTCCAAAACCCTATATTCACACAACACCAGCAAATAAAAATTACCTTATTGTGCATAAGAATTGCACAACCTGGCTCCAGCTGATTCTTATCAACAATCAACTCCTCCAAGTTCCCCATGCTCATGGGAGACCTACTGTGATCGCAACTGCCTCTACTGGCACCACCATGACTAACCGCCACAAAACCAATTAATTCCCACCACAAAACCAATCACTCCAAAAACCATCATCACAAACTACTATTGCCATCATCACTTCCTCAACTCGCAGGAAACCATAAAAACTCAGTAAAAGTAAAACTCTGTTATACAAATACACATGGATTCATCAAATTTAGAAATCGCATTTTAGTTTGAAATCTGAAATAAGATCTAATTTCATGATTCACATCCAGTTTTTGATTTGAAAAAAAATAAACTGTAATCAAAGAAGGATGCTATTAGTGGTGATAACAAGTGGTTACAAAGAAGATTGTATAGTAATGGTGGTGGGTTTAGGAACTTTTTTAAGGGTTTGAATCCGACTAAGAAGGAGAAGATCTGACTCGTGGTGTTGTAGGCGGTGCTAGTGTTCCAAACCTTTTACCTTGTTTCAGACTATATCCAAATCTTTCATTTGGACACTTATTCTTCTCCTTCTTGTCGTCGCCATTTTCTGATCTTCGGGGAGTTGCCTGTTCAAACTGCCTAGTGTACCTTGTCCCATTGTTGTAACTAAGAAATGAAAACCTTGAGATATAGCTTTTTGGGATATTCAAGATAGCAAAGCAATTTATTGCTGTAACAAAACCAGCGGACCAGACCAAATTTGGGTCAGGTCGGTTTAGGGTAGGAGCCGGGTCAGGTTGGTTTATAAAAAAGCTCAAAATTGGGTATGTCGGGTCGGGTCGATTTTGAGCCAAACCCGACCCAACCCGACTCGACTCTTTGCCCATCCCTAGTCAAAACCATAAAATACACAACTTATAACACTGACGGCTAATTTTTTATGTTTTTGTTGGAAAGAAATTTTAATCTTGTCAATGCAACGTGATTAGACTTTTATTCTTCTCTTTTGAACACAATCATTCATGTTATATACATACTTGAAAAATTAATGAATTGAAATCTAAAAAGTTTATTTTCTTAAACTTTCTTCCCTTTTAACAATTTATCTTTAGCTCCTGTTTGGTGGCTTAAAATTTTTAAAATATAGTTTTGAATAATATGTTTTGGAGAATGTGTGGTTAAAAAGTTAAAAATGTTTGGATTATTCTATATGTACAAAATCTTGTACAAAATGGGTTACGTGTAAAATATTTTATTGTATAAATATGTGATTAAAAATGAGTATGAGAAATAAATTAATGGTATGTTTCAGCCCTATTTTTTGTGTAAAATGCATTTTGGAAGAGTAGATTGATGGAGAATGTCTAGTTAAAAATAAAAAAAAAAAAAAATTTGGGATTGTGTGTAATATTATTTTATTGGAAAATGTGTGATTAAAAAAAAAAGAGAAAAATGTATTTTGAAAAAAAATTGACGATGAAGCAGGTGCTAAAGTAAAGAGAATCAAATAAGGGGTTCATGAGATGTAGATCTTTCAAATCTTTTACATAGGCATTGTTAAAAAAATAATAAAAATTTATTTATATATAATTTGTTTCTGAACTAAATGCGATAGGTACATCGTCGATATGTCCGAGTGGTTAAGGAGACAGACTCGAAATCTGTTGGGCTTTGCCTGCGCAGGTTCGAATCCTGCTGTCGACGTATTTTTCTCTTTTGTCATTTTCTTTTTAATTATCTCCACCGCCAAACCTGGCTTAGCCTATACATACCAAACCGTATTCCAAACCTGATTTATACCCAAGCTCCCTCCAAACCAATCGTCTCCTCCTCACGTACGGCCCACCCAACCCACCTGAATAATCCACATCTGACCCGTCCAATCTCAAACCCTAATCATCGCATACCACGCCATTTCTATTTTGGTATAGCTTCCCCTCTTTCCATTTCATTACTCACCTAGCGTACTCTTTAATTTCTACTCGCTTTATTAATTTTTACTTTATTTTTGTTTGATTGAGTAATTAATTTTGAGCTTTTGATTCTTGAAATGGTGAATTCCGACAGTTCTGTGGACTTTATGCTTCCTGTGAAGAGACCTACTACAGGAGCGGCGCTAGAAGTAGATTCAGAGTCCTCTTCCTTGACTAAGAAGAACCGAAGTTTCGTATCCACTGCAACTTCAGCCACCGGAGGAACGGCCGGGGTATCGGCAGTTAACATGGGAGGAGGAAATGCCGATGCGAGTAATGGCGTTAGTAACGGCGTTGGTGGAAGGAATGGTAAGGCGCCGATCGGAGACATCGACGAGGATCTGCACAGTCGTCAGCTCGCTGTGTACGGGCGCGAGACTATGCGTCGATTGTTTGCATCAAATGTCCTCGTATCTGGCTTGCAAGGACTCGGCGCTGAAGTCGGTAAGCACGTTTATATACTTATGAATATACGTGTGTGTTATTGTACTAGTTTTATGGTAAGCACGTTTTTTTTGTACTTTTGAATGATTTTAGTGTTGTCTACTTTGATTTTAATGTATAGGGTGCTCTGTTGTGGTGATAAAATTTCCATTTGAAATCTTGAATTTGGTGGAAACTGATTGGATGAAATTAGAAATTACGTTTGTTTAGTTTCTAATCATTTTAGCCAAATTTCACGCTGATGCTTGCTGTAAGAAGAACTATTTATTTTTTATTTATATAACATTCTCCAAAATAAAATTAATGTTTATTTGTGTACAATACTGGATGAAGCATTTTCATAGCATTATCGGATACTGTTTTCGTGTCAGCTATGTGCAAATGTATCCACCATATTTCTTGTCAAAGCATACATTTGCCTCTTTAGATGTTCATTTTTATGTTGCATTTATGTGTACTAATGTATGTAATTGTATTAATTAAACCCAAATCTTGGACGTGGATGTTTTCAAAATTTGTAGTTTATCATGCAATTTGGATAGATGAAAGGAAGATGGAAAAAAAGCGATGTACTGCATTAGTTGAGAGATATTTTATATTTTACCTGATCCTGACGTTTGATATATGATTAGGATTAGTAGACTACAGATCGGTGGTGTCGTGACTTCATGTTACAATTTGATTTTTCTTGATTTTGTGACAGTATGGCTCGTGTTTTCTGGTGACTCTTTAGTTTTTCCTTGATGCTGATTTGAACACTTGTTCACTTGGTTATGCTGTATAATTATCATTGTTATTTCTGTAATTAATTCATCTGAATATCCATGTACTATGATTTCATTGGCTGGTTCTGATGATTATTATGGGAAGAGATTGTGTAATAGTAAGATATTTTTGGTGCAGCAAAGAACCTTATTCTTGCTGGGGTTAAATATGTGACCTTACATGATGAGGGTAACGTGGAGTTGTGGGATTTAGCCAGCAGTTTTATCTTCTCTGAAGAAGATTTGGGAAAGAACAGGGCTCTTGCTTCTATCCAGAAATTGCAGGAACTTAACAATGCCGTAATCATTTCTACTTTAACAGATGAGTTAACTAAGGAGCAGCTTTCTAATTTTCAGGTAACATTTTGCTCATAAGGTGTAATTAGTGAGCTTCAAATTTTT
The DNA here is from genome assembly GCA_903798365.1 of Fraxinus sp. 1973-6204. Taxonomy (NCBI): domain Eukaryota; kingdom Viridiplantae; phylum Streptophyta; class Magnoliopsida; order Lamiales; family Oleaceae; genus Fraxinus; species Fraxinus sp. 1973-6204. Next base: position 10,991 of record CAIGRR010147344.1, read on the forward strand.
CATGCAAAATTCTAACTTCTATATTGACGTTTTGGGTTATTTTTGTGTAAATTTAATTTGATGTATATTATTTGCTTGATCAATCAAGTATTATTTTTCTTATCCTTGAAAAATTTTGTGTTTCTGTGCTTGGATCTTTTAAGTTGAATAAAAGTAATTATCCATCATTTGGGCCACTTTCATGTCTTAAAATGTACATACCAATGATTTCATGATCAATTATTCAGTTTTTGACATCAGTTTCTGTTTTGGGTTTATATTTATTTATTCATTTGATATTTCAGTCATTGTTTATCTTGACCTCAAGTGGCACTTGTACTTCTATGGCTCTTTGTCAAATATATATATTTTCCTGGAATATGAACTGTCACAATATTGTTAAATATGAAAAGTACAGGAACTTTTGTGATTCAAATATGTTATTACTATTTCATATTTGGTCTCCAGGCTGTTGTATTTACTGATATCAGCTTAGACAAGGCAATGGAATATGATGATTATTGCCACAAGCATCAGCCTCCAATTGCTTTTATCAAATCTGAAGTTCGTGGCCTTTTCGGTAGTGTGTTTTGTGACTTTGGTCCCGAGTTCACAGTTTTTGATGTTGATGGTGAGGATCCGCATACAGGAATTATTGCATCTATTAGCAATGACAATCCTGCTCTTGTGGCGTGTGTTGATGACGAGAGGCTTGAGTTTCAGGATGGAGATCTAGTTGTGTTTTCCGAAGTGCGAGGGATGACTGAATTGACTGATGGAAAGCCGAGAAAAATTAAAAATGCCAGGCCTTACTCATTCACCATTGAAGAGGACACCACAAATTATACTGCATATGAGAGAGGTGGTATTGTCACACAAGTAAAGGAACCTAAAGTCCTCAACTTCAAGACTCTAAAACAAGCACTGAAGGATCCTGGGGATTTTCTTCTGAGCGACTTCTCCAAATTTGACCGTCCATCTCTCCTGCATTTGGCATTTCAAGCACTGGATAAGTTTATAGCTGATTTAGGTCGCTACCCTGTTGCTGGATCTGAGGAAGATGCTCAAAAACTAATATCTCTTGTTACTGATATTAATAATAGCTTACTTGATGGGAGACTTGAGGAGATTGACCAGAAGCTTCTTCGGAACTTTGCTTTTGGTGCCAGGGCTGTGTTAAACCCCATGGCAGCCATGTTTGGTGGTATTGTTGGACAGGAGGTTGTGAAGGCTTGCTCAGGCAAATTCCACCCACTTTTTCAGGTAATGTCTAGCATTAGTACGAGTTTAAGTACACTTATCACCTCTTATGCTTGGACTCTTCGAAATGGTTAGAGTACCCGTGTCGACACGACATGGGTATGGGCATGGATATATGTTGGATCCTCCAAGTTTCAACTGGACACGATGTCATTATTGCTTCTTTCTTCTTTTTCTTTCCCCTTTTTCTTTCCTGTTTCTGTTTTTGCCCTTGCTATGTAAATCTAGCGTCGTCGTCGAGAGGGTGGAGAAAGGCGGCAGCAACGCTATGTCTTCCCTCCTCCTCCTCCTTTTTTCTTTCCCCTTTCTTTTTCCCTATGTATTGGTGCTTTAGGGTTTTGTTTGTATAAAATGAAAATTAGTTAGTAAGTCCAAATTGCAATCAAGTCCTTCATTTTCTATTTTATATAATATTTAGTAATTAACTTCCCATAATTGAAAACTAAACTCTAAAATTTAATTTTATTCACCTTAATCCCTTATTCAATTCTCATTTCCTTCTTTGTAAACAATTGATTTTGGTCTATTCAATATGACATCTTGGGTTAGTAAAAAAATTGAAGTTTGAAAAACATATCCACGTACCCATGTCAGAAATTTGGATTCTTTTTAGCCATGTCCCCATATCCTATATTTTAGAGAATAAAAGATCTGAAACTTAGATACATGCCCGTACCTCGAGTCCGAGCATCATAGCTTATCACTATGCAAATTTAAGTACACTTATTACTGTACGCTTTACAGTATTTGAATGAGCAATTGATACGTTGAATCTGGACAGGATGAATGAATTATCATTCACATTGAATGTGGTGATTTAATTTATCTGTAATTTAGAATTTCATTATTTTTTAATTTTTGGAGTTATATCCTGACATGATTCTTGAATGTTAATTGGTTGAGTAATTTGGTTTGCAGTTTTTCTATTTCGACTCTGTTGAATCACTTCCCAGCGAACCGTTGGATCCTGACGACTTGAAGCCTTTGAATTCACGCTATGATGCTCAAATCTCTATATTTGGGTCTAAGTTACAGAAGAAATTTGAGGATGCAAAAATTTTCATTGTGGGATCTGGTGCACTGGGGTGTGAGTTTCTGAAAAATCTAGCTTTGATGGGCGTTTGTTGTGGTGATGGAGGAAAACTAACAGTTACAGACGATGATGTCATCGAAAAGAGCAACCTTAGCAGGCAGTTCCTTTTCCGCGATTGGAACATCGGGCAGGCAAAATCAACAGTTGCTGCCTCAGCTGCTACTTTGATCAACCCACGTCTTCATGTTGAAGCTTTGCAAAACCGTGCAAGCCCTGAAACTGAAAATGTTTTTGATGATACATTCTGGGAGAACTTGAACGTTGTCATCAATGCTCTAGACAATGTGACTGCCAGGCT
>CAIGRR010147345.1:0-12984 GCA_903798365.1 Fraxinus sp. 1973-6204
GCTGAAAGAGTAATTTCTTTCTTCCGAATTTTTTCAATTCACGTTCAAAATGTAATTTTATGATGTTCAACACTATGATAGTTGTCAATTAAGAAAGTAATTATATTATCATGGAAATCGATGCCAAATGACTTTTCTTAATTTCCCCTTTGTGCAGGCAAGGAGGGAAAAAATAAACGAGAGGATGAAAATTCTCCAAGATCTAGTCCCTGGCTGTAATAAAGTGAGTAATAACATTTCTTGGACTTTATTGTTTCCTTAAGTAACATTGATCATTCCACTTGAATGAAATTTTCCCTTGTGCAATTGGAGTTCTTGTTTCCCTCTTTTGTTTTTTTTCCTGTTCTATTTGTTATTTGAATATAATTAATCTCAACAATTTTCTTGAGGAATTCCTTGATGCGCCATATATTTATTTGAGAACAAGAACCTGCTATTGGCCTCGTTTCAATTTTATTTTGATGAAAATCTTCTCTGTCCACTTAAAAATGTCTGGCCCCATTTTTTGTAATTATGACACCTTTATAGTTGACATTTTGAAAATCCATTTTCATTGACTTCTATGATTTTTATTCTCAGTGGAAAATGTTCGTGTGGGATCATGAAATGTTTTCATACATTGCAGCTGAGTCTTGGCCATATTGCCATTTCTGCAGTGTCCTGCACTTTGCCCCAAGTTATCTTATCTCTATCTAAAGCAAGAGTAGGATTATTCGAAGATTCATTAATTTGCATTAACTATTTATCCAAGACTACAAATGATTGCCATCATCTTAAGTTTCAGGATTGAACATTTGAGGATAGGAAAAATAAGAATAAAATAAGCAAGGGAAAATTGCAGCCACGGTACCAAACCTTTCACATTTTTGCAAATTTTGCCCAAACCTTTAATTTGTGCCACTCACGGTACCAAACCTTTAAACAATTCGCACCCGAAGTCCAAATTGACAGAAACCGTTAGTTTGACCGTTAGTTGACAAAAAATTAAAAATCTGACTAATTGTTGACTAATTCTTAAAGGACAAAATGGTAATTTTCCTTTTTTTCATATAAAAAAAAACTAAAATCAAATAATTCAGTAAAAAACCAAAACCCATGTCATCTTCTCCAACCACCCCCACCCCACCCGACCCGACCCGACCCAACCCAAAATCAAAACTGCTGGCACCTTCGCCACCGTCCAAGGGATTCTTTCAGGGGGGAGTCTGGGGGGCGAGATACGGGGATTCTAGCAGTACATTGGTAGGTGTGTTGAGAGTTGGGGTAAAAATTAGAGTGCCAATGGGTTTTTTTGGGGTTTTTCTTGACAGAAGGAGTGGTGGAGAGATGGTGAAGGATATGGGCCAAAGGGATTTCCATTCTCCGGAGCAGAAGGCGGCGTCCGAATGATAGAGAAATCCAATAGATTTAATGCCAGAAAAATCCAATCCCAATCTCCCCAGAAAAGATCGAGAAATTCAAAAGCCCGTTGGCAACCACCCGAAATACTATCAAATCGTCGTTGTACTTCACCGACAGTGAAGGGTAAAAGTAGTTGAAGCTATAACCAAAAATAGAGTTTTCAAAATACGGCGCCTAGATTGTTTCCCTTGGGACCGAGGATTATTGATATCTTTACTCGTCAAACTTGTCAAAAAAGACTTCCCGTTCCGAGCCACAAACTGAGCAGTCAGCTTAATTATATCTAGTTCCTCCCCTGTAATCCCTTCAGGAAGTCGAACAGTGTACTGCTCCGCTTCTGGTGGCTCAAGAACCTTTTGGACGGGTCTAAACAGAGCTGAATCTTGATTTATCGGCTGACCCAAAATCAGATTTTAAGAAGTGATCAATCTGGAATTTCTCTTGCAAATCTCAAAAATAATTGGGGGATCTTGATACAGAACCATGTTTTGTTCTTGTTTATATAATAAATTGTAGTGGAGTTTGTTGTCGGAGAGGTTGCACCGGAGATTGTTGCCCTTGGACGGTGGCAGAGGTGGGTTTGGTGGCGCCGACAGTTTGGAGGTGGGTTGGTTGGAGAAGATGATAGGGTTGTTTGGTTTTTGATTTAATTATTTGATTATAGCTTTTTTTTTTATATAAAAAAAGAGAAAGTTACCATTTTGCCCTTTAAGAATTAGTCAACAATTGGTCAGATTTTTAATTTTTGGTCAACTAACGGTTTCTATCAATTTGGACTCCGGGTGCGAATTGTTTAAAGGTTTGGTACCGTGGGTGGTACAAATCAAAGGTTTGGGCAAAGTCTGCAAAAATGTGAAAGATTTNTTGGTCAACTAACGGTTTCTATCAATTTGGACTCCGGGTGCGAATTGTTTAAAGGTTTGGTACCGTGGGTGGTACAAATCAAAGGTTTGGGCAAAGTCTGCAAAAATGTGAAAGATTTGGTACCGTGACTGCAATTTTCCCAATAAGCAAGGAGGTGTTTATGTTCATTATGAAGAATGTTGACCTCAAAATCTCGTAAGATGAAGATATAAATAGATCTAAGTCATGTCTTTGTCCACCTGTTCCTAAACCTGCACATAAGGAACTGTGAGTTTGCAAAGGTATCCAAGAAGTGGTCCGGTCACCATTTGCACTCCAACGGTCAGGTTAGTGCCTGAAAGATAATATGAGTGCTAGAGAAACAAAATGAACAAAGATTTGGCTAGGGGCTAGATTTCCTATTTTCCCCTTCATTTTGCATAAAGTATTTATAGGAAAAATTAATGGCAAATTAGACCTTTGGCGGCCCCTGTACGTAACACTTGCTGATGGTGAGGATTTTTGTTCGAGCACCTTCCATCCACGTGATCTTTTGATTGACGAGAGCATTATCAACCAACTAATTCTTGTTTGATTTTGTTTTGCACTTTTTAACGGTTTGAGCCTACGTGGTAGTGGTCCTCTTGCAATGTTGCAAAGGAATATTCTTCTCTTCCTTTATTTGGGACAATTATTATGAAAGTCACGTATTTTGTGCTTCATAAACTTCCTTCCAATTTTCTAAAAGGAAAATCGGTTCACCACATGCTGTGTCTACAAGGGGAGGGTAAGGCTCGTTTGTTTCTCCTAGCCAGGAGGTTCGCTGGGGAGCGAACCTCCGCAAAGAGCCTTGCTCTATTAGGCAAGCTGGGTAGCTGCCCTTGCTTTATTTTGGTGACTCTAGTGAGACGTGAAGGTTTGCTGAACCATTAGGGCTGTTTATAGAGATGTGCGTTTGTGACATGTGGCCTTTGAGTCTAATGTGGTTCACAGGTGGTGTTCCCTTGGGGTGAGTAATAAAGTGGGTAGTGTAGTTCCGTTAGTATAACTCAATAAAGAGGGTAGTGTAGTTTCATTAGTATAACTCACAATTATTAGTGGCCAACATAATAGAACCATAGAAGTATCGCACATATACACGATACTTATAAATCCACTTAAACTGTACATTGCGACCAGAGTTTTAATTCTGACTTCTGAAAGAACTTATTGTATTTTTTGTCGTATAAAAAGTACCTAATCTCCGCCCAAAGCAATGATGTTCATTTGCAATCAGAATTCGGATTCTGACTTCGTAAAGAACTTACTATATTTTTTGTCGTATATAAAGTACCTAATTACCACCCAAAGCAATCATCACTTTTGGGAATGCTTAAAAAGAATTGAACATGACAATCCAAGTGAAGGAGCTTACTCTTAGGCCATAGAAGTTGTTGCTGATATAGATGTTCTTGTGCAGCATACTAAGACATTATATCACATTGAGTGAATTTCTCATTCTAGTAATTCTCTGAGATTTGGGTTTCAGTACTGAAGCCAGATTATATATTTTGTTCATTTTTTACATGTAAAATTTTCAGTATGCCTGGTAAATTTTTGTAAAGAAATCTTAAGAGGGGTTTATTTGGATTCAGGTTATTGGCAAATCACTAGTCCTTGATGAAATAATTAATTATATCCAGTCTTTACAACGTCAAGTTGAGGTATATATGTATCTCTCTTTCCTCCTCCTCCTCCCTTTTGACGTTTGTGGTGCGAATGCTGCTTCTCTCTATTTCGGATTATCCACTGGAAAATATAAACTAATGAACAAATAATTATGGATGGTTTGTCTCTCAGTTTCTCTCTATGAAGCTTGAAGCTGTAAATGAAAGAGTAAACCCTGGAATTGAAGGATTTCCTTTGAAAGAAGTAAGTTCTGGAAAACATTATTGCCATTTTCTCAAATTTCATTGAATTTTGGTTGCTTTCAATTTCAGTCAGTAATTACACCCAGCTAAATCCATTGAGGGATGAATGGTTTTTATTTTTATTTTTAAGTCGAGAAGATTGTTTCTCCATGTTATGTTTTACTACTGTCATTTAGCATTATTATCATAACTTGTTCAGCATGAAACTAGTCAACTACAGAAACATAGTTGGACACGGCCGTGGACTATTTGAGGTTGCCAACTTTTCTTGGGACAAAAATGTTCAACTGAGACGGCATCATTTCCTAGGACTAGTAGTAGCTTCTTTTTCCCAGAAATTATATGTAATAGCAAAATAAAAACTCGAATGGAGAAGGAAAGTTCAAGAATTCAGATCATATAATTGAATACCTGACAAAGAAATTAGAAAAGGGGTGATGTTCTATAAAATTTCTTTAATGTACGCGTTTTCATTTTGCAGTTTGCGCAGCAAACTTTTGATTCTCTGGGCATAACATTTGGCTCACAAGCCGCGAGGGAATACGGTAGGGGTGCATCGCCAGAGTGGCTACATATGCAGATTGGCGGCGGGTTTGAAAGAACATCATGAGTTAATAGTTCTTATTAATTGCCAATAAAAGCATTGAGAAAGCTTCATTAACTGCAGAATTATACTCATTTCTTGAATCAGAAATATATTATTGTATTTCCATTTCTATCTGGGTTGAGCTTCTGTATTGGAATATTCTCCCTACCTGTAAGAAAAAATGGGTAACATGCTTCATTTTCTTCGTTCGGAATTAAAAAATAATTGTTCCGTTTGTTTCGTAGTCAATTGTACAATTTTAGATAATAAAAATTAGCCAAAATATTTTTGATAGAATTGTCTTAGTGTATAGATGTATGCTTGTATATCTTTGTCAGGTTCATACATTTTGCAAATTGGAAGTACTGAGAGCTGAAGGTTCCAGGAGTAAAATTCAAGGTTCTGTTACATATTTGAGTAGTTACATTGAATTGATTTTGATTTTATTTATAGTTGGAAGATTTTTTCCATTTTTGAAAACTAGGCTAAAGCATCAAGTTCATTGATTAGTGACAGTGTGTCAAACTTTTCGACACTCAAATGAGGATTATTTGAATAAAAAAATATACATGAATCTTACTTTTTCAAAACCTATATTAGGGCCTATTTATATTATGATGGAAGTCCCCTAATAATCATTGCCGGTTTGTGTGGTAGTAGATCTCTTAGCCACTGTTTGGTATGCATTAAGATTTTCATTTTCATCTTTCTATTCATTTTCAACCACGCATTTTTCAATAAAATAATATTTTCCATCACATCAACAATTTTTCCTTGTTTTTCAAAATATTATGTCTCAAATACACCCTATTATTATTCAATACGAACATTGAATTAGGGGGCACAATGTCACCTAGACGAATTATGAATAATTAATCACAAGACTAATTATGTGAGTCATTACCAATGAACTTTTTTGAGGAGATTCGTGGCATGATCCCTGAGCATAGGCTTGAGAATGCTAGTTGGCTCGTACATCATTTGACATCTTTGGGACACGGAAAATGCCCATTCACTCGATCATATTTCGTTTATCTAAGCTTTCCTTGTTTCTAGTCAAATTTTGAACATTTATAAGTGATAGGATGAAAGGAATATAATTTAGTTAAGCCAATTATTGATAACAATATATTATATTCTTAGTCTTGATCCGATTTAGAAGAAACTTCTAATTGCAAATTATTCTAGGGAAATTAAGTTCACATGGAGCTTTGAATAATCTCCAAGTCAAAACATTTCGCAACCAGTAGTTTCGACAATATATAAATTTTTAATCAGTTAAACCATGATTATTAACCAGACGACGCCGGGTCGACCAATGGCTGTTAAGCTTTGTGCGTCAGTTCCCCACTCTACTTCGTACACGTGAACACCAAAAATCAGACAAACCCTTTTCAACTCCACGGCCATACGTCTCCACGCTCCAAATCACGCTTGGGGAAAAATACTGATAGAGGTAAATATTTCACGCGTATTAAATTAACGTATAAAAACGAGGTTCCAAATGAATTGAAAAAAAATACCCCTCCATTCACTCAACCACCAAATTACGTAGCAAATTATTATTTTTTAATTACTTCGTATTGTAAAATTCCGCTTAATTGAGTTTAGTTTCTTTGAAATATCTGAAAATTGTTGATTTTTTTTTTTTTTTGGTGTTTCGATCCGGTGCGATCGAAGAAAGTGTAAGGAGAGGAGGATGTCAGGATGGAGGGGATCTAGATTAGGGGGTGGTGGAGGAGGCGGCGCATCGCCGACGGCGGATCATATTTCATCTTCTCGAACAGTCCGGCTAGGGAAGGTCCAGCCGCAGGCACCGGGTCATCGAACCGTGTTTTGTAATGATCGCGAAGCCAACGCACTTACCAAATTCAAGGTCCTTATAATTATTTGGATTTCATTTATTATGTTGCAATTTTGTTTGCTTAACAGTCAAAAAAGTTTTGGGTTTATTTTGGTGTTAAGCGACGCAATGGACGGGGCGGTGGTTACGTGCATTTTGTACTGGAATTTAATGTATTTTGGGTGGGGGTTGAAAAATATTTTTTTTTGGGGTTTATCGAAGGTTTTAAGTTTTTTTGGATAATAAGTTGATAATGTTATTAGACATCCTGTTAATGGTTTTGTATTGTTACGTTCTGTTTCCGTTTTAGTTTTTCAATTGTTGAACGAGATTTTATTGGTTTAAGAATTAAGATGCTTGCATTTCAGATTCTTGTCAGATTTATGTACAGTTAGGAACTTCGATGCTAAATGTTATGCCCGGGAGAAGGGTTGAGTTCGGAACTTAGAATTTTCAGGAATTTTGATTACCAGAATAAACATGAATTTAGTTTTAGATTTGAATAATGTCGTTTCTAGTTTCCTTAAGTAAATGTGTACTGACTGAGGACACTATTTGATGGTTAGCGAGTGTTATGAAATGTGGGTCCATGCATTCAATTGTTAATTTTTATTCAAGGTTTTCAATTCAAATGTTGTATTAAAGCTTGCAATTGTTAAATTCCAATGAAAAATAAAGAATTGTTTTACCTTGTTAATTATAATATTTTTAGAAACAACTTGGTAAAGTATTGTGGCATCTATCTAGGAAAAAAAAATGACGAAACAAACAGCATAATGAAGCAATTAAACCTAATTACAGTAGAAACCCAAAGGGCATGAACAGAATAATTAAGAAAAAGGCTCTGAGGATTACAGAGGAAGATTTTATAGCTACGCATGAATAAGTAGTAATAATATTCAATTTTCCTCTTCACAGGAGACAGATGAAATTGATGAAGTAATATCATGATTTAGATGAATGCAAGTAGTAATGTCTCATTAGCCACATAAGACATTCTTAAAGATGAACTGAAAATAACAATGGCTAATGCAAAAAACAAAACAGAAAGGAGAGATTTAATTTCTATAGCATGAAGTTTTAAAGAAAAGTTATAAGAGGATAATAGAAATATGAAAAAAAATAGATCCTGGGATTAATGCAATTGAGTTGCCATAGTGGGCGTTGTTTTTTGCTTCAATTGTGAATGAGAATGTAACCGTAAATGTTTGAGCACGAGAGTGAGCTATACACTTAGTTGAGAGGGTGAACAAGAGACGCTCGATCTAAATAAAGCGCAAGACGATTTTCCGTGTTCTTTTCAAGAAAGATGATGGTGTTATATTCACTCCAGAAATATTTCTTTTTGACCATGTGTTATGCCTCTGGGATGGCTTCATGCTGTGCTTTTGAGAATACTTCTCGTTAAAAGTTCAACCATGTAGACTTGTCGTTTTGATAATTTTCCGCCAAACAAGTTTTACTCATTTAGCCGAACTGGGTTTTGATTGATCTCTTAATAAGCTTTCAGGGCAATTCTGTGTCAACAACGAAGTATGATGTGTTTACATTTTTACCCAAGGGGTTATTTGAACAGGTAACTTTTTGTTACTCTATCTGTGTGAAAGTTTAATAATTTGCTGTTGAACTTCAACTCTCGGTAAATTTACTTGTGTTACTATCTGCTTAGTAATGAATTCAACAAGAAGTATCCTTTCTTTCGGGTGGAGTTCTTTTTGTTTATTTTTCTGTTGGCTTAGATTTCATCACTTTTCTGTTATTGGATAGTGCATTCAGACTGCAGTATTGGATTACGGGGATGAGTGCTGGAAATCCAGTTCTTTGGAAACTCGAAGTTCTTAACAAATTAAGAATATTTTTTGACCCATCAAAGGAAATGTTGGAAAAATAATTATTTTTATCTTAATATTAGGAACTTGTGACTTGGTTTATATTGAAATTTTGAACTTAGTGCATGTTTGGCGGTATGTGTAAGGAAGAGGGAAAAAAAAGGTGATGTCATCTATCTCGATATGTTTCGCCAACAAAGAAGTGATCCTTGACAATTTCTCCTTCCTTCCCAGCTGAGCTGCCTCTCTTTGCCATGGGAATTATTAGATTATAATCTAAATTGATTGAACATACGATTAATCCCGATTAATCCACACATTTTGTAAGAACTGCAACTACTACCCTCTTATTATCAATACATTCCACATGATCCACAACTTATAATAACTATGATACGCGAACACTCCCATTTGCCGGGCATGTCCATGTTTGACCCGAGTCTATCGTTTTATTAAACATAAAATGTTCAAACATAAAGACAGAATGCATATATTTATATTTTGATGATTTAAATTATCATGTTCCCATGTGTCTGTCTCCTACGTTTTTTAAAAATCACTTGTCGGCATGTTTGTGTCGCGTGTTCGTATTTGTATAATCTCTTAAATTTAAATTTAATCACTTCCCAAACACGCAGTTAATGTATTTGGAAAACAAGATGAAATAAAGAATTTTACGTGTTTCTATTTGTGGAAGAGAGGAGAAAAAGAATGGAACTTCTTAAAGCTTTCCCGCCCTTTACGCTTAGTGGAAGTTAGATAAATTGTTTTTTTCCATGTATAGTTGTTTATGACGTTTAAAATTAAGTTTCTAACAGAATTCTCAACAATTGGAAGCCTCTAGGGCATTTTAGTAGGTAGTTTGGAGTTAAGATTGTTTCTATACTCTGCATAATGAACGAGTGTAGTTAGAATAAGAAAGGTATATTGTATGATTTTTGCTTGTCTTCTCATTTAACTTTTTTCATCCTTTTATTTCTTTTTGATTTACCTGATAATCCTTTATTGTTTGTATTTATGTTGACAGTTCAGGCGGGTGGCTAACCTCTATTTTCTCATGATCTCAATCTTGTCGTGCACTCCAGTGAGGTAAATTAGCTCATTGAGGAGAAAGAAAAGATAATTGGCATAATCTTAATTTCTTGACAATTGTCTGTTTGAATTTGTGAAATAAGTTCATTGACTGGAAAATACATACTAGAAAGTGATAGGGTAATTACATCGATGGTACCATAGAGTATATGGTAAATTTTTATGTATTAAGGACAAGAAAAGTGGGGATGGGAAATGATAAGAGAGCTATGGATTAATCACTCCTTTTTCTAGGTAGATGTGGGGATTTTTCCATTAATATTGCGCAAAAACAATGGAATGATCTGGCATTTTCGTGGCTTTAAGTTTGGTTGAAGTCTTTTGGATGTAGTGTTTCTTTCATGTTCAATGTGGTTTCTGCTTTAATGCTGACTGTCCAGATTATAAAGTCTATTATCTGTAGACGCAGATAAATTCAGCTTCAGGTATTGTATTTGTCTCTAGAGTTAATGCTTAATTGGTAGCTTCAGTTTGGTTCTTGTGGATAATTGAAAAGAAGAGCTTTTGCTTTGCTTTTGGGTTATATATAGGTACATTGTCTTGTATATGTTCTCGCTGGAGTTGCTTCGGAATTAATTAATTGGATTAGATATCCTATCCCCCCATCTTTCCTTTTCTGAGTACATTTTTACCTAAGATAGTTCTGTTTTCATGCAGTCCTGTAAGTCCGATAACAAATGTGCTTCCTCTGTCCCTGGTGCTTCTTGTATCGCTCATTAAGGAAGCATGGGAAGACTGGGTGAGTGATTCGGATAACTTTTTTTTCTCTCTCTCTCTCTCTCTTTCACTCCAGGTTTCAGCTGTCGTCATTTTGTTTGATTTACAGTACGGAATTATATCTTTGCTAACTTGAGGTCTCCAAGTTTTGGGATGCAGATTTCTTACACTTTTTCTTGTACGTTATTCTCTTTTCTTATTATGTATGGCAGAAGCGTTTTCAAAATGACATGGCAATCAATAATTCTACTGTAGACGTGTTTCAAGATCAGAAGTGGGTGTGTACTCCTTGGAAGAGGCTGCAGGTTGGAGACATTATCAGAGTAAGTTGACTATTCCTGTTACTTTTCTTCACCTGTTTCGTGGAGGAACTACTGCTTTTGCTTGTTTTAAATAGCTTCATTTAATCACTTCTATTATCTTGATGTGAGTTTTCAGCCATTACCTGGCTACTTGTTTTTACCCTTGGTGGTTTATAATTATGACTCTGGTCTTTCAGTTGTCTATTGCAAGTGTCACTTGAGTTAGTCTTGTTTACTTGCTTTTCTATGAATCTGACTTTGCCTAATAGTGAATCATGTGATTAAACAAGCTTATGTAGGTTTTGAAAGAAATGTGTTGGATGTCAATGAACGGCAGGCCTTTTCTTGTTATTTCTTATTTTTACTGTTGGAAAGTTTCCTATTTCTCTAAGATAATCTTGGCTGTAAATGTGTGAATATCCTAGGATATTTAGTTTCCTTAGAAGTTAGCATTTTTTATTCTTTCCTTTTATTTTGTTCTTTCCTTATATTCTTCTGCTGTAACTCTATTTATACAGATGTACCTATGTTATGGAGGAGGAGAGTTTTTGACTATGCTATGCTACTCCTAACCATAGCTATTGACAAATATTTAAACCTACCATTAAAGTAATAAATTTTTATTGATTCTCACCTTTGAATTGAATATATTTTTTCTTGATACCTGCTAATCATGAAACTGGCATTCCAACATTTAGCCGATCACGGACGCTGGGATATGGGGGGGCTTGCTTAGATATTTACATCGAAGCTGTGGTTTAGAATTTAATTTTCCTTGCTGCCGAATATGTCTATGCTGCATTCTGCATGCATTCTACGTGCAGCCTGAATAAGGCTAAGAAGTAATCTGAGCTTCCATTTTGGATGATCTTTTCCCAAAATTTAGATAATTGACTTTGTACTGGTTGCAGGTAAAGCAGGATGGATTCTTTCCAGCTGATCTGTTATTCCTAGCTAGCACAAATATTGACGGTGTTTGCTACATAGAGGTTTTCACTCCTGTTTCTGAACAATTTTCCTCTATTCTCTCTTTTCTAAGATGGTTTGAATTTGTTTGGAGAACAGGAAGCAAGCTGGAGAACTACTGCCTTTTTATTTTCCCTTCCAGTTTTCTTCTGCATACCACTCACTGGTTGTGTTTTGTTGGGTTGCAGACTGCAAATCTGGATGGTGAAACAAATTTGAAGATTAGAAAAGCATTAGAAAAGACTTGGGATTATTTGACACCAGAGAAAATATCTGAATTTAAAGGTTGAGTCTCTGTTGTAATACTTGTTTACACGCCATTTCTTTATATTGGTATCTCTAATTATGAATTATTGCAGATAATGATTATTAAGATGATGTACTTTTGTGAATCCAACTACTTATCTGTTTTTGTAGCACCTCGTGGAATGAAAAATAACTCTCGCATTACACTTCTTTCATTCTCTTTCGTACACGATTCTGAGTATGGAAAGCAAGGTCTCATTGATAAAAAATGTAAAAATTATTTATTCCACCTTTATGAAGTTTTACTTATAGAAAATCTTACCTAATTCATTATGGCATTTAAATGAAAAACGGGGTTTTTGAAAAACTAAAAACAATTATTTTATATTGCATGAGAGCAGGTTGGGTGAAATAAAGAAATGCTACAACAAATCTATGTGATAGGAAGATAGCATAACAGTAAAAAAGGTGAGTTCTATAGAATAGTGATTAGACCAGCTATACTTGATAGTTCTGAGTAACGGCTCTTAAAGGACAAAACATCCATGAGAGTAATGTACTGAAAATTAGATGTAAGATGGATGTGACGTTACACTATAATGGATAAGATAAAAAATGGGAACGTACCGCCAACAGGTGGCAGTTGCACTGATTAAAGATAATAAAGGGAAGGACGACTTAGGTGATCAAATCACGTTATGCAACTTCAATTGACCTAAAGAGGGTCCTGATGATAATTGCGATGTGGTTTCAATAGAGCAAATTAGAAGAAAGGGGTAAACCAAAATTAATATGGCTATTATTGTTGCCAAGGACCTAACTGTTTTTCTTCTCCTAGTAACCTAATTGTTGATAAGAAGGATCCATGTAGCTTGCCTCAAATTTATTGGGAAGTCATACTTTGTTGTTGTTTCAAAGTTATTTTACTTTCTCTTGTGACCGATTTAAACTCTTGCATGCAAGCTATGCTGGTCTTTTATAATATGATATGAACTCATATAGATGTATCATTACATAATTAACATTAGAAGTAGATACATCAAACTGTATTAAGCTATGATGGTCTTTTTTAATATGATATGAACTCATATAGATGTATCATTACATAATTAAAATTAGAAGTAGATGCATTAAACTGTATTAAGAAGTCCATTCTATTAATAAATACTATAAAAGGGCTTTGCTAAGAAAATGTTATTGATTGCTGGTTCTTAATTTTATCAATTTTGATATCCGTAAAGAATCTCAT
>CAIGRR010147366.1:0-12064 GCA_903798365.1 Fraxinus sp. 1973-6204
ATTCTTCTGTACGTGTAGCATTACTCACAGAAAAATCCCAAATGAGGTGTCATGGTGAGCTGTCAAGCACTAGCATGTCCAAAATTTTTCTAAAAAAAAAAAAAGGAAGAAGAGAAAAGGTTCAATTTCATTTGGAAACAATGTTTCTCCTCTTCCCCACACCCACCTTCCCGTCACCAAATAGAAACCATGAAAAACCTCTCGGCCATTTTTCTCGCACCATATACGGCCGTTGTCGACCGCTAAGCAACAAAGAACCAAATTACTTTTTCCTTGTAAGATTACAGATTGCAAAAGCCCGTTATTCCTGCCAAGTTCGCCGTCAATTTGGTTATCATCTCCGGTAGTCGTCGAGGTCTTCAGACCTGCCGTTAGTATCGAATCTATAGCATTTCGATTAGGTAAGATTTGTGGGTTTTGAACAAATTATTTATGGGTTTTCCACACACAAGGTAGATTTTTGGGGATTTTTAGTAAATTCTTAATATTTCATTCAAGAAATTGAATTTTGGATATGTATGAGCTTCTTGAGAATTTGTGTGATGGTTGATAGAAGATTTCACTCATTTACGTTTTTTTATATGAGGAAAGACCCCGCTATTATGAATTAATTTTAGATTTTAAACCTGAGTTAAAGAGGTTGAAAGGATTCTTGTTCTTAATTCTATTGGCATTTTGGGTCCGATGGAACTGGGGAAGTAGGGAGCTGAATTGATTTTATAATATAATTTCATTGGAGGCAAAGATGGCAGTCTCCCACATTTGAATAAAAAAACTTAACAGGGTCTTCCTACTCTACTGAAAAAGAAGAAGCAACAATGGAGGCTAATTGAATATGAGGGTATTCACTGAGTGTGTGCATATTAAAATTTGTGGCCACGTAGGATGATTGGTTGAGTAGTCTTTTTGGCAACAATATATGATTTCTTAATGTTGATGGGTGCAGTCATTCTCTTGGCCAAATCCATAAACTCTTAGTAATCAAAGAGCATACCTTTTGTTCTAAACTGCATTCCCTTTCGAAATGAACTGTGTGTATACTAAATTGCAATAATTTGCAGAGTAACTCAGGAACCAAAGCAAGGGAGTATCTTGCTGCAGCTACTAGTGTTGTGCATTTTCCATAGTCCTATCTTGATCAGTAATGATTCAATGGGGAGCTTTTCCATACATGCACTGAAGCCATATCCTAAATAGCTACACAAAAGTATCGGTGTCTTCATTGGACAATAAACCACAACCGAGAAGTGTTGATTGTCCATGATGATTAACGCCAACAAAAGGGGCAAAAGGCATATCATATTTATTAGTTAGATACGTGGTATCAAATGTGACAACGTCGTCGAACTCCTTGTACGTTTGTCTAGACCTATTATTTGCCAAAAATACATTCTTCAGCTTAGACTCATCGTCTAATTCATACTAAAGTAGAATCCCGAGCATTGAGCTCGCATTTTGGAAAAATAGGATTGTATCACCGTTGCATCTCCTTCCCCAAGTCTTAATCATCTCACCTGTTCAAAATAATTTCGACAACCCTTTTCCACGCAAGTCATGTTTTCATATCCACTAGCTTCAACCATTGCAGAGTTGAAACTTTTGTGTAAGGGAATTCCGGCCATGTCATTCACTTCAAGCTTTCGTTCCACTTGTGAACTTAATTCTCGATTACAACGATACAACCTCGACTTGGAATGACTTGTTTTATGATTGTGGTCGAGGTATAATGCGTTGATTCTCTAGATTCTAAAAATATTTGAAGAGGCAGTGATCCTAGCTTTATAGCATGTCTGTATTGTCGGTTGGGGCTTCAAAGAACCACTTGTACTGGTGCTTCTTTGACTTTCGCGGCTACATGTGATAGTCACATATTTAATTTTCCCATTGTCACCCTTTTTCGAATTCCATTTCCTAACCAAAAAACCTATATGGTATGCATATCCTTTATAGAAGTCTCACAATTCTTTTTCATCGTTGAACATCATACCCACCTCCGACACCATCGGACCATCTTCTCATAATGTTGCCTTCGGCACTAACATCAGATTGTCCGCAACATTCTCGTCATCATTTCTCTCCACCACAATTCTTCAAGTACGCCTTCCATAGAACTTTGTATTGCAAAACAATACAGAAGCTAGTTCAGCAAACCAGTTACAGTAATCTCACCACTTTCACATTCTTTACACATAATCAACAACTTCATATGTCCAAGTGTACAGACACATTACACTATGAACACTTTTCAAGGAAGCTATCACCAATTTTTACAGTTTGTGGGACACTAAAAACATTTTACTATAAACACTGTAAAAAATTAATCATTCAGTTCGAAGACAAATTATTGGAGCTCAACACTTTTCAAGGAAGCTATCACTATTTTTTACAATTTGTTACGAAGTTGAAGGATACAGGCAAGATTTTCACAGTAAAAAATGAAGAATTTTTTTTAGTATTATAAACAACAGCAGTTGGCTCACATGGGTTTCCCAAAGTTCTTGAAGTGCCGATTTTGTCGTCGGCGAAGTTGGCCAGCTCCATCTTTGTAGCGGGTGAGTTTTTCTTCACCGGCAGTTGACTTCAGATCGACGGAGATAGGCAGGGAAAATGTAGAAGAAGATCACCTGACTTCAGATCGGCAAGGCAAAGATTCAACGGGTTCAATGTGGATTAGAATAGAGAAATGGGAGGTGTGGGTTTCTTCCACTCAATTCTCCCTCTTTTAGTCACTTCCACCGTCAATTTTTCCTCTTATTTTAGAAGCCTTTTTTAGTGGAGAAAAGTCCTAAAGTCAATGAAATTTGAATTTCTGTATGGCTTTTATCAAGTGGCTTCTGTACGAGAAGCTTTTTCAAATGAAAATCAAGTTGGGCTGAACGACTCTTAGTGTGACACAACTTAGTCATTTGTCTATCGGGTCAGGTCACGTCAAGCCAGGACATACAGAAAAGTGCGAAGCCCGGCATGTCCAACCCCTAAGGGATACCTTATGAAATGGATTGAAATCTTGAAGTCACTTCAAATGAAAGCAATTGATATAAATTTCAACTCGGTAACATGGAGTTTGCTTGGTATTGCAACTTACAAGGCATATATGGGAAACTGTCCCAACTGTTCAAACCTTTATAAAGAACGGAACCTAAAGACTGAGATCTCAAGATTATCAATCTCAATAACCCTTTTCCTTCACTGATTTTTCAGCTTCGATTATCCAACTTCCCTTCTTTGCTAAATAATATAATTCTCATTATGATCATTAGAATTAGCCTTTTTCTTGTGCCAATCTTAAGTTAGATTATCTGTTAAAATCAAAAGTTCTCCGTCTGAAAACGAAATTATGCTGTGGAAATAGCCTGCCGAGTGTCAGTTCTTCTGTATATTATGGTTGTCCAACTACTGCAATCTGAAGCCCGAAGAGGCAGCTCAACGTTAAGCGAGTGAAGCGGTTGCATATGCACCATATTTGGTAACACTTTCAAAGTTTAGACTGATATGCATTTTCTCCCGTCAAATTTCTGGTAATCACTTAGAAAAAGGTTGCCCCAGGATTTTAGCTTAAAGCCCTCAAACTTTTTGAGCCACCTACGGAGTGGTTTAGATATTCATAAGTGATTATGCGGAAAGCAAATGTCGTATCCAAGTTGAGATCATGGAGATGGATCCACAGGTTTATTCTTATAGTAGGCACTCTTGCTATTCTAATCTGTATAACCACCTTGTCGAAAGCCTATTCTCTCAGGTTTTTTCTTGTAACCGATACCTCCTCCTCGTGCTACTCCAATAGTTTTACTGCTCATGGCTCGACTGCAATGGAGATCAATGCAACAATCGAACTTGTTGTCCAGAAAATTCAACAAGAAATCGACAGGATGAGAGATTTGCCACATGAATCATCATCTTCTGAGTCGAAGCACGCGTACGCTTCTTTTCTTGCAGACATTTTGGGCCTTGTTGAATCTGTAGCATCTCTATCACGTACAGAAGGGACTGCCGAGCAAAATGGTGTTGCAGTACATCCTCTGTCAAGACCTAATCAAGAAACTGAGGAACCTGCTGAGTACTTCTTGACAGAGGAAATCAGAAAGTACGTCAGGATCAAGCCTAATAGGCTCAAAAAACAGAATTTCATGGGAGCTAATGGCACTTTCACCAGCATTGGACATGCATGTTTATGGATGAAAAAAGAGCTCGAAGAGTACATGGAGTACGATATAGGCGATATATGTAATGACGACTGGAAATTAGCACAAAAATTGATGGTCCATGGCTGTGATCCACTACCAAGAAGAAGATGCTTTGCGAAATCCCCTCAATACTACACTAAGCCTCTCCCTGCTAATGAATCCATGTGGAAACTACCTGATGATCGAAATGTCCGTTGGAGTCAGTATAGATGCAAGAACTTCACTTGCCTGGCGAAAAACACAACGCAAAAGGGATTCTTCAAATGTGCAGATTGCTTCAATCTCGATGACCATGAATGGACTAGATGGATCAAACCAGTATATCAAGATCCCAATTCAAATCTAACATCAGATTTTCTAATCAAAGAAATTCTTGATCTTAAGCCTAATGAAATCCGTGTTGGACTAGATTTCAGCATAGGTACTGGTACATTTGCTGCAAGAATGAGGGAACTCAATGTCACTATAGTTTCTGCTGCGATAAATCTTGGAGCTCCCTTCAACGAATTCATCGCCCTCCGTGGATTAATCCCTCTTTACTTAACGATAAATCAACGACTTCCTTTCTTTGACAACACGTTAGATTTGATTCATACAACAAGATTTCTCGATGGATGGATCGATTTTGTGCTTTTAGATTTCATATTGTATGATTGGGATAGGGTTCTAAGACCAGGAGGGCTTCTCTGGATTGATAGCTTCTTCTGCTTGAAAGAAGATTTACATGACTATCTGCAAATATTCAAAATGTTAAGGTACAAGAAACACAAGTGGATTGTTGTCCCAAAAAGAGACAAAAGTGATGATCTTGAAGTGTTCTTCTCTGCTGTACTAGAAAAGCCACCAAGGCCTTTCAGATAATCATGTTCATGGAGAGGTAACATTTATGTTACTGTTACTAAATCTGAGAGATCAATTGCCAAAAACTCGCCCTTATTTTATGCGTCAAAAATAAATGATCGTGATTCATTTTATTGTATTACGTTTGATTTCTAACAATATTTGTTATATTAATTGAGAAGATTTTCCATCTTAGGAATTTTTAGTATGAATAGGACTAGGATATATGTAGAAAACTGATTTAATATGGTGAGTTATTAACATTGTTCTCTATATTTTCTTCTCAACTCTCTCTCTCTCTCCACACTATAACGATGAAGACTATCCTGAACTTAAAGCGCTTCTACCAAGAAGTTATGAAGTATATTTGGTGGTCTGGACATGACTAAACAATATAATAAATTGAAATATTTATTTGGAGTCTTTTTGATTCTTTAACGACACACTCTAGTCTAGCTCAATGCAAGGTAGTTTGAATGGAAGGTGCAGCCAATGTGGGCGAGTTGAGTCCAAGATACATGCCTTGTTCTTATGTGGTGCTGCGAAGGGGTTTGGAAGATGGATTGGTGGCGTCCGGTAAAGCCTTACCTTAGGGTGTGGACAACATCGAGGGTGTGCTTATCAGTTTATCCAGCATTTCACTCATCCAAGCTTTGATCAAACTAGCTTTCTATGGGTTCTTTGGGGCAAGACATACGGGATTGTATTTGGGGGAACTGCGTGGTGAGTTGTGGGTGGAAAATGACTCGGGATGGTTTGAGTGGGTGGCTCCAATTAGAGGCCAACTTAAGCTCAATACCGATGCGGCCCTACTATAGGGGCAGGGCTGGATTGGAGTGGGGGCAATGATTAGAGATAGATGAGTCCCGTGAATGTGTGGTTAAAATTAATTATTAATTTTGACTTAAAATTTTATCAACTAAACCAAACAAGGGTTTAATCGGATTTCTGGCTTGAGCATGTCGATTGACGACTTGATAGCTCTTATGGAAGGCCTGGCCTTCTTTTAGCTCTGCAGCTGGATTTTCGTGTTTTTGTTGCTGGGATTGACTTTCTTCGTGTTGTACAAAGTCTCCAAAATGATTTGCATCTCTCCCCGAATGCAGTTGATGTTTATTGTTTCTACTTGTTAAAAACAATGTTCTAAAAAGCGCATCTAGACGAAGCCGAGATGCAAACGTGGGCTAAACGACTCACTCGAGATTACGCACTTTTTTTCAATATAATATTTTATAATTTTAGATGTTTGGTTGGTATTATTTTGATTATTAAATGATTTTTAGATTAATTAGAAACTAAAAATAATATTAAAATAAGAAACGTTTTTTTTTTACGCCTAGGCTCACCTAACTTAAATCTTGGCCTCCAAGCCTTACACTTTTTAGAGTACTAGTTAGAAGACACGGGGTGTGGCTCTTGTTGTTTCTTAGAAATGGAAATCAATTGATGCGCATCACCTTGCATGATTTTCATATTGTCGATACATTTTGATGGACAAATTGCATGCCGATTTTTTATTGTCCGTTATTCGCGACGATATATCTTAATGAAATGTTTATGATTTGATTTAAAAAATAAAATAACTTATTTAATACTTATTGAATATGGGATAGTTTTTCTTTATACAATTTCTATTTGTACCAGGATTTAAACAGAATATCACATTATTAAAATATGGATGATCAATGATATCCTGTCAAATTCCTTGACAAAGCTTATAGATTCAACTGTAGGTTAATTTTCATTTAAGTCCCTGAATTTTGAGGTGTAAATATATCTCAAAACCATCTCTATAGTTTCGGAAATGAACAAATTAGTCCTTTGCAATAATTTTCTGTCCATTAACTGTAAAATGACCGTTTTACCCTCACTGTATTAGTTGATCGGGACCGTTCTCATTTACAAAACATAATGATACCTAAATACTCTAATTTAATTTCGTTGGCCTTCCCATTATATTTTTCAAATTTTTTTTTTTTTAAATGAAAATATTCTCGATATTTCATTGTTCAAATAAAAGATGTGAATCATAAAGCACTCGAAATATTGTATTTAGAGAGGTGTGAAGATAATACTAATTGCGCAATCAAAATGGCAAGACCCTAGATTTAGCGATTATGAACGGCCCTTTATCTTAGCCATACGCATTTGAGTCGCAAGTGTGGGAGAGGGAAACTTATGGTCTCGACCCACTCATTTTTAGCAGCTGGAAGACAGAGCAAGACTATATTTAAATAAGGCATAATTGTTTCATCACCCATCAAGTTTAAAATTTGGCTTCCTTTTCCACAAACCGTATGCGTTACGAATGTTTAGTATGCTGAATTAGACAGTATTAAACAAAATTACATTTGTCTTTCTTTATCAATTCAACGTATCAAATACATTTTTAAATTCTTCGACGACTTCAATAATAAGATAATACATTCCTAATCTGATTATTGGGGATATCAAAATTTTAAGAGCAATAAAATTTGCCTTATTTAGCCCTTGTTTGATGGCCGGGAAAAACAATGTTTTGAATTGTGACTTCTAGGAGACCATGTAGTTAAAAGAGAGAAATGTTGGGCATACGTGCAAAATATTTTATTGGATGAATATGGTTGAAAATGAGTGTAAAAATAGAGAATTTTCAAATAATGGCGATCAAACTGGGGCTTACTCTACAAAAGGCACCTGAAAAATGTTGGCTCCTGCAATTTGACAGTTCAAATTCAACAGCACAGAAGACAGATACAAATCACAGGCACGCAAGGTGCGAGGCGGAGGGGGAGGGGAACAGGCGGGATAATGGATCAATAGCGTAAAAAATAATGTATTAATTGTCATGTTTATGTACATTTCACTCTCTGAGATCTCTTCGACGACCTAACTAACACAAATGTCCAATCTTGTTTGTGACAATCTCAACATTGTGCTAGCAAATATCAACCAACATAGGTCATCAACTTGTGCAAAATACAGGGAAAAAGAATTGAAAGAACAAATTTCTCCGTCACTAATTGCACAGAGGTGAATGAAAAAATATATACCAATTGTAGAACACATTTTATATAAATCATCAATATCTTGGAAGCAGTCTAGAAATTTTCGAATTGCTTTCGGATGAAGTGAGAGGTACCGTAGAAAACTCCAAATCGGAATGTTCAGACTTCAGGAAATTTCCACTAGATGGCTCAGGGCTTCGGTTCTGGTTTTGAAAAGGGTTTGATCTTGAGAAAGTTGGAGCAGCGGCAACATTATCCCCTTTTTGATCTGACAAAGGTGAAACGCTCCCGATAGGATTTGAACTTCCTTTATGTTCTCCATTGGATCCATTTGCAGTATCAGCAGACTCCCTCTTTTCTCTTTCTACAGTCTCTTTGAGGAGAAAATCAACCCACAGATTTGCAAAAGACTGGAAGAAAATGTCCAGCAACAGTTAGAATTGGCAATAGTAGCAAAAATATAGATAACATTGATTTTTGGTAAAGAAGAATAATGCAGAACACTTGGGATATATTTGGTGTACAGAATGTGCCAGTACTCGACAATATGACAATTTCAACTTTTGCTCTTCATTTATCATATCCACTGTGGTCTAAATCAATATACCAAACATCCAATTAAGAGCATGCTTCACTTAGCTTAAAAATTTATTTGTACGAGAGTCCAAATATGGAGTAATCAGGTGGTATAACCTTTTTATTTCAGAGGTCATTGGCTCCGAGGTGGAAAAACTTATCTGACTTAAAGTGGAACCTTGCCACAAACCCAGCAGAAGAATGAAAAATGAAAAAACAATTCCTTTCTCTGATCTTAAATATCCACTTGCAGTTTTTTGAAGAACAATTTTTCATTTATGTAAAATGTGTAGAGGCGTGCACCAAAAAGAGAATAACTGCTGCCAGAGAAAGTGACAGCAAGAACGACCTGGTCCTCAGATGCCATAGTTGTGGGGGCTTCAGCGGAACTACCACCCATGATGCCACCTACTAATCGACCAGGAAGACCCAAGACACCCCGAACTACTCCTTTGCCAGCCCCTTGTTGAGCTACACCTATCCTTTGCTTGTCTTCATCAGAAAATCCCAGCATGCGAACCATAAGATCAAGAACCTGAAAATATTAAAATGGGTAACTAACAATTTCTAAGAGGAACAGAAATAAGTTTCTTGATATTCTGGCTAAGTGTGTTCCATCATTTGATTCATTATTCAAGCATTTAGTTTGGACATTGTATTCTTTAAGACATCCTTCTTTCTATACAAGTGGGGTAGGATAGAATTTTATGCAGTTAAACAAAGTTATATAAGAGGGTTACAATTATCATGGACAAAAGAACATAAAATATTTGTTTAATTGCATCCTCATGTTTTCAAAGCTTTCTATCAAACGCATATTGATAACTATCCTGCTCATACATTGACCTTCATGAATCATTTAGATGTATGGAACACCGTACCTCTTTGCTGTGGTTTCTCTGGAAGTAAGTCACCAGTAATTTGATTACGATGCGCCTGCCATTGAGACCATTCATTAAGTCACCACAGTGCAACTAACTTTAAGGGAAGTGCAGAATACATAAACTGGCCAAATACATATCTGTGAATATTTGTAAAATTGCGAACATTAATGGTGCAGCAGAGTACAGATCACAATTAAGTCCAGCACAAACTGGCAAAACAAGAGCAGATCCATGATGAGGTCTATTGTGATGCCAAACTCATCATGGAAATCCAATGGCTTAAGGCTATCACAAGCATTGGGAATTAAGCACGGAGGTTAGAAAATTCTCTTGGTTTTGCAGGTAATAGAANTCCATGATGAGGTCTATTGTGATGCCAAACTCATCATGGAAATCCAATGGCTTAAGGCTATCACAAGCATTGGGAATTAAGCACGGAGGTTAGAAAATTCTCTTGGTTTTGCAGGTAATAGAATCTGACGCCTTACCACTTGGTTATACTCCATAGTCATGTTTTTGATGGTAGGAAAAGGGATAGGAATAACCTACAAAAAAAGTTCCCTTTCTGGTTAAAGTCCTTTCATTTGATTGGAATTTTGGCTTTATCCTATTTATTCATTATTTCTATCTCATCCACTAATCGTATTTTTAATTTCAGCACAACGATTTTTGCCTAGCCTATTCTTTCTTTTTTATTCTAATACCTTTTCATATACGAAGTCTACATATTTTAAAATCTAGGATTTACATATGGAACATACATCACTATCAAGAGAATTTCTTGTCAGTTATGTTAGATCTATATACATGAAAGCGAGTACAATAATTATGTACTTGTATTATCAAATACCATGACCGAATAATAAGACATTTTGATTAGACAATAATATTAGAAAAAAGTTGGAAAGTTTCATTGACACCTAATTCATGTTGACCAGACCTTGTTGTTTAGGGCACCTCACTGAAGATAAATGCACATCAAAAGCTCATACATGGCCATAGTACATTAAAGAGATGAACAGAGGCCTGTGTAAAAAGTACTCAAATGATTGATGATATGACGCAGTTAAATAAAGGTCATCTCCCAGTAAACCCAAAGCGATGACCAAGAACTTAAAAGAAAAAGGATATATAAACCGTCAATTTCTTAGTTCTGCTCACATAAAATCGACAAATTCTTCTTTGAAAACCAGTGCAGTGACAAAAACAAAAACGAAAAAATGTCAACCCGAACTATTTAGACATAAACAGAGACATTTCACATTCATCTGGAACTTATTCAATGTTCTGATCTCATATAATGATAAACTGAAAATGTAGGAAGACTAACCAGCAGACAAGAAAATCAGGATTCACGGACATTCTATAAACTGAAAAGATCTTAAATAATACTAACATCCTGTTATAAGGCTAAACATCTTAGCCTCAGAATGCTCAAGGAGTGAGCAAGATCTTTTACGTGACCATTAATGGCAGGACAGCAGGGGGACAGTTGGAAACATGATGCCCCAATCCCCACACCCACCCAACCAAATATACTGTCTGGCACCTTCAAACATTAGTGACCCACTAGAATTCAGGAGCTGGTTTAGCCCATATTGATTGTACAGACATGTGACATGAGCTATTAAGATTTAACCAGTAACAAATCGTTCTAGATGCAATCATGAAATGGCATGGCCAAGATGAGAGAGTTTTCATACTATACATATACCAGTCAGCTGTAGGTGTCTTATTCTGTTAATACATGCATATTCTACCTCCCTACCCCATCTGCTTAGAGACACCTCCACTATCTTCCTAATATTTTTCTAAAGAATCTCATTTGCCTTGTATGGCAAATTCCACAATGCCTAAAAAGAGAACCAATTACCAAAAATATGGAAGAATGAAAATTAATTTCTTGCATGAAGAATATTAGCATGCAAAATCTAGAAGAGATACCTCATAATCGATGCATGAAAACTTCAAATAGTCTAACCTGTCAACAAGAAAATCAGAGTCCACAGACATCCTGTTTAGCCTTGTCATGCTCAGCTCAAGAGCACGGCGCAGTTTTTCATTATCTTCCTCAAGCTTCTTAACTCTGTTCTTTCCTTCACCAAGCATTCTTTCAGCTTGTGAAAGCTTTCCTAGTATTTCTCCTTTTTCCTCTTCCAATGCTCCTGCTTGGTTGTGTGCATCCTGGAAAACATTTGAAGTGAGACAGTAGGATAATAAAGTCAATTTGCATTAAAGCACAGACGGACAATTTGCTAAATGAGCAATACGACAGTCAAAAGCATACCAGCATTAAGATATCAACAACACGCCAACAAAATATTACATCAAAGCTCATAGCTGTAAGATGCAGCTTATGTATTATTAAGAGGCGTACAATGTCGAATAGCTTTTAACTTGATAGACACATAATGTCACATATGAAATAATCAAGATGAGCTTTCTATCTAATAGTAAGATAACGTCACCCATGCCTATAATAACTCTATACTACCACTGTTTAAAGACAATATTGAAAAAAGTATTAGAAGACTAAAGACATAGAGACTACCAAAAAAACTTATGACAGACAAAAGTTAAGAAACTACACCTT
>CAIGRR010147507.1:0-10301 GCA_903798365.1 Fraxinus sp. 1973-6204
TTATATTATAGTTAAATATTTAATTTAATATAATTGTAAAATATAATTAATTAATTTTTGAAAAACCTGATTTTTGCATAATTAAAACTTGGGACCTGATTTGTGATTTTGGAAAAGAAAATGTAGGATCCATGCATTTTTCCCTAAAATTTCCTCTCTTTTCTTCTACAAATTAGATATTCATCCAGGCCGTTGGGCATTGCTCGGGTGGACTATGGGCCATAATGGGCCTCAACCAGATCTACTTTTACACCTTTTAAGGGCATGCTTGGAAGTTTTACCGATTTTATGTGACAACTTTTATGAGTGGTTGAAAAAATTACTACTTATTAGTTTTTAGCATAGTTATCAAATTCGACCCAGGCACCGACCCGGACAATGCAGCGATTGCGAGTCAATGGGTTAGTGGTTCAACCGGCAGGTTATTGCATACAAAGTTAAAAACCAATAAAAAATATATAAAGTATTAATATTTTTAGGGGCAAATTAAAATTTTTAATTTATTTTTCACTAATTATTTAAGTTACAAAATAAAGTAAAATGTTGGACCAAACTTTTTTAAAAGAATAATTTTATAAAAGTTATAAATGATTCATTAGTTAGATGTAAGTTATTGTACACAAGTAATACTAAAGTACTTTGTGTTCAAGTGATGAGGAACCCTTTATTTTTCTTAGAACTCCAAGGTTCAATTTCTTTGGACCCAAAAATCTTGTAAAAGGATTTCAAAACTCAATCAAACTAGTCTACTGGGCTTGGTAAATCACCGGTTAATTCGGTCAAAACCCGATTTTGATCGAGTCAAGTGCATTTTATCAATTTAATCTGCCTAGTCCGGTCAAAGGTCGGGCCGGGGCTGATTTTTATAAAAATGGTTTTTAGAGCATTGATCTAAAAATTACAAATCGTTGTGATGTAATTTGGAGCATATTTCTCAACCTATCAACTCGATGATTTTTTGTCGTTCATTAATTTTCTTCGAATTTACCCTCTGTAAAATAATTATTTCCAATTTACTTATTTTGTTCAAAATTAAGTAAATAAAAATTAAAAAATTAAAAAATTATTTATAAGCAAAAATGTACTTATAAAATTTTAAAAAAAATCACTTTTATGTAAAAAATAAAAAAAATGTTTATAAGTAAAAAATACTACTAATAAGATAAAAAGAAATTACTTATAAAATATAAAAATTCCTTATAAGTACAAATATAAGGAATATTAAAAAAAATATATAAAAATTCATTAGTGTACTTTAGTGTTTGCTCTAATAAAAGAAAAATAAGGAATTTTTTATATTTTTACTTTAGTGTTTGCTCTAATAAAAGAAAAATAGAAAACAATACAGTAAAAAATTAGCTTGTTTTAGATGGAGTTGAGTATTTGGAAAATATCTCTAATCGAGTTCAAGTCTTACTATTTGAATGATTTTGACCAAGTCCTTGTTTGATATTGATTAAAATCGAGATTTTTTTACAAGTCAAAATCAACATTAGTTATAATACATATTTCATAGTCGCACAACTTTTTAACCCCACATTTCTTTAACTTTTATTAAAATCTACTAAAATTTTTATTCTAATCCCCACCAATTAGCGGTTAAGTCTCATCTGGAGAAAGAATTTTTACCTCCTTCATAATATTCCACCATATCTGCTAGTAATGTGGCTTAAACAATAGATGATATGATACTAGTATTTTAATATCATTACACTATTGCCGCAAGCATGTCATGACACAATTTCACTACTGTTAGTACGTATGTCATGTTATCTATATTATCAACATGTTATTAGCTTCACATTAGCAATACTGTTACAATGAGCTGTGCAAATATATGATTTACTACGATGCATGATAAACTTTCCGTACATTATATTTTGGAGAAATTTAAACTATCACTATTTCTCTTTATTGTCATTATTTGGAGGAGCAAATAGATCCCAAATTTATTTTGTACGTGTGAAGTGGGTATATTGTATTGTATTATATGTTGATTCAGTCCATATTACAGATGAGATGTTGTCGAAATTTCGACAAATTATATGCAATATCTATTTTTCGAGGCAATTCGTAAGTCTTCGCATATTTAGGCTCATACACATATTTTCTGAGACAGTTCGAAAATTCTCACTTATTGAAGTAGTTTATATTCTCGAGGCAATTCGTAAGTCCTCACCTATTTGTGATCGATGCATATTTTCGAATCAATTCGAAAGTCCTCACTTATTAGAACTACTTATATTTTATATTTTGAAGTCCGACCCGTATATGAATGTACGACTCCAACCGTGATATAAATATATAAACCTGGATTTGGGAGACTATTGTAATATTAGTATCTTAGTATCATTACATTATTACCACAAGCATATCATGATACTATTTTCACTACGACAGTATGTATGTCATATTATCTACATTATCTCTTCACATTAGCAATATTATTATACTGAGTCGTGCAAGCATATGATTTACTACGATGCATGATAAACTCTCTGCACATTATATTTTGGAGAAATTTAAACTATCACTATTCTCTTTATTTTCATTATTTGGAGGAGCAAATGGACCCCAAATTTATTTTGTACATGTGCAGTGGATATATTGTATATATAATAGGTTTTTTTAGTCCATATTATATATGAGATGCTACCGGAATTTCTACAAATTATATGTAGTATATATCTTTTGAGACAATTTGTAAGTCTTCATTTATTCAGGCTTGCACACATATTTTCTGAAGCAGTTCATGAGTCCCCACTTATTGGAGTGGTTTATATTCTTGAGGCAATTCGTAAGTCCACCCTTATTTGGGATCGATGCATATTTTTGAATAAGTTCGTAAGTCCTCGCTTATTGGAACTACTTATATAATTGAGGCAATCTATAAGACTTCACATACTTGACAGCTTATATTTTGAAGTTAGGCTCTTACATGAATGTACGATTTAGACTTGAAGGATTATTGTTACACCCATAAATTACTTTGCATGTTTAGACGGAGGGGGTCTCATACATGCCGACGTGGCATTGACAATTCAATTGGGCTATTTAATTAAATGACTTCATATTGGGCTTGAGCTCGATCCATTAACCCCTTGGCCCATTTGCATTTCTCTATATACTAGTCTTGGCCCATGCAATGCATGGGCTGTATTATGTTTGAGGTTATGTTAGCGTATTTATAATAGATAAAGTTAGGAAATGAACTTTAATAATGACACTTGTCGTGTCAAGTTTATTTTGAAATCTGCTACATCACGACCGCAACGGAGGCTTTTATTGCTGAAGGAGTACATAATTCCTGAGAGTTAACAATTTCCTCGCCTTCTACAGCAGAACTAAAGGATTGGGCTGCAGATGGAAAAGAAAATAAGTGAAGTGCTCATATTCAAAGCAAATGAACCTACAGTGGGAAACTTAGGCTCATATCTGATACCTGGTGCGGAGCAATAATCAACTTCACTTGGTCCTCTGATACTGCTGGAGGATCTGAGTTCTTTTCGTTTCAGCATCCTTTCCTCTTCATCTAGAACCTCTTGATGCCTCATCCTTATTTTGGCTTCTATAAGTCGTTGTTCTTCCTATAAGCCCAAGTCATGAGAACAAAAATGCAATGCAGCAAGACTGCCAAACCTCAAGAAATGAAGTTAAATGAGCTAAAAGTACAATAAGCTTTAAAATTTGCTCCAAACCTACTCCTCCTTTGTCTTAACACCTCGATACTCCACAACATAATTTGAGGTTTTACAGAAGGGGTACCTTTGATGGCTAAGGATAGCACAAACCCGAAAGCAAGGCAGACAGAATATAGATGTAAACATGCAAAGAGACGCACATATTCATAAATAATCATCTTGCAAACTTTTGATTTCTCCTCTTGATGTAACTCTTGAGTTACTTTATGCCTCCCACAAGTTTGGGTAGGAGCCCAAAAAAATCTACTTAGACTTAGAAGGATTTTATATTTAAAAAAAAAAAAAAAAACTTGATCAAAACAATGTATAATGTAAACTGATAAAAATTGAGGATACTGAGTTGGCTGGGTAGAATTAGGTGTCTTCATCTGCAAAAAACATTCTGCCATGGAAACAAATAAAAGAAACCTAAACATTCGAACCAAAATGTTCAAGCCTTCCATTATTTAGAATGACTACAGTTTTATAGCTAAATACATATACTAAATCCACTAACCATATACCTGTACAAATGCCTTTCATTCTCAGTCCCACCTGATCACTCCTCCTTCTTCATCAATGTTGGTGATTCGCCAAACCTCCGCACGCGGAGGATGGAGCCGAAGCCTCCGCGTGCGGAGGATTAGGCCCCTGCCTCCGCGTACGGAGGTTCAAGCCCTAATCCTCCGCGTGCGGAGGTTTGGAAACCTCCGCGTGCGGAAGCCGGAGTTCCTTCTCTCTCCTTTACCTTGCTTCTTGTGTCTGAGAAGAAATGGAAGAAATGGGTTGAAGAAGAAATGGGTTGGAGACTTAGGTATTGTTTGGTGTTTATTGCTTGGTGAGAAGAAGGGATAGAGATGGAGAAATTATATTTATATTTATTAAATATGAAAAAAAATAATAATAAAATAATAAAATAATAATAATAAATTAGAAACGGACCTCCGCACACGGAGGCTCCAGCCTCCGCGCGCGGAGGAAATGGCTTCCGCGTGCGGAGGTCCCAGCTTCCTTGTGTGGAGGTTGCGCCCTCCGCACGAGGAGGCTCGGAGGTTTGGCCTTCTGCGTGGGGCTTTAGGAAATTTCAAAATAATACTTGACAAATAAATAGTATATAAATTTTAAAAATCATCTTAACAAAATAATTATGCCACGCAATTTTAATTTAAATAGCACAAATTTCTTCATTTACAATTACCAAAAAAAAAAAATATTGTCCGCTAAGTAATATTTTTTAAAATTACATATTATCTATATTTAAATCTTTTGTTTTTATTTAAAATACTTACTTTATTACATTACATAATTTAAATATAAAAACAATAATCATATAATAATCAATCAAAATATATTGTATTTACGTGTATTAATATTTTGATTGATTGAATTAAGTCTAATGTTGATGTCACTCCCAACTTTTTGTTTTCCCCAGCACCGCCTACTTTTTTTTTTATGAAAGAAGATTACTGAGGAATAGAAAGGAATAGAAGAGGGATTTCTCATGAAGAGGGAGGATAAATTGGGAAAAGAAAATACGTCCTAAATGAACAGTAGACGGTGAATTGCCTCTTTTAATAGAAGAGGGATACTTCACTTCACTTCACAAAAGGTATGTTCATTCTAACCTTATCTATCCCTCTCTCTTGCACTCTCTTTTTCTCTCGTTCGACCGTTGGCTGACCGTCGAGTGCAAACGATTGTCTAACCTTATTCTTGACCGACGGTCTTTGCCTCCTAACGGAGTGTTCGAGTATACAGGTAATGTCTACGTGGAAGGAGATGATCGAAATTCTGTTAATGCATTTTTTAAGGTCAACATATAGTATCAACAAAAATGGTGCTTTCTCCTTTGCAACTATTAACAAAACATAATTGAGGCAAACCTTATTATGCTATACTCTACTGGCTTATGAAATCAAAACCGTCGATGGTGAATCAAATGGTTAATCGTGAAACTGATCCCCAGATCATCATAAACATTGNTGCAACTATTAACAAAACATAATTGAGGCAAACCTTATTATGCTATACTCTACTGGCTTATGAAATCAAAACCGTCGATGGTGAATCAAATGGTTAATCGTGAAACTGATCCCCAGATCATCATAAACATTGTGATGTCAGGTTCCTAATTATTATTATTATTGGTACCTTGCCAATACAGAAAAACCTTCGTAACATAAGAATGTTGGAAAAAATTATTATTATAGAATGGTTATTAATTTATCGTTAAATGAATATATATTTTTTTTAAAAAATTATAATGTATTTTATATTTCTATAATTTATATTATATATTACCATAATACATGTAGGAGATTTTGAAAAAAAATAAAATTGAATGTGGTGAAATTCAAATTTTAATTTGTAAGCACATAAAAAATGCACACAATGTTAAAGAGAAAATATAAATATACATGCATTTACTTTAAAATTTAATATCTTGAAAGATTAATCGTTCAATTTATTTCATGTACACATGAAATATAATTTTTATAGTTATTAGTACAATTTTTTATGAATTTAAGTAGTTATTATTTTATATATTTGTTAGACTTTAAAGGATCTCAAAAAAACTATTATCTTATATATTTAGTCGCTAGATTATTAATTTAATACACTGATCCAAGTTGGGATCGAAATTTATTATTTAAGCGATATTATTAATTTATCGAACATTCATTTATCGAGATTTTACTGTACTTTAAGCTAATCCACTTTGAAGCTATAAATTCAAGGCAAAAAATTTTAAATTTAAAATCTTGTTCCTTATAATATCCATTCATGTTGAGTATATCATGCACGAAAGTACTCGATAAGAAGATTGTAATACATCCCTTTATTCTTATTGTCACCTTTATTTAGGGCTGACAAAAAAAAAATCGTTCAACCCGATACTCGTAGAGCCCTGCATCGATTGTGTCTCAGATTACTCGTCGAACCGAGTAAATGAGGCAGTGATGGGACGAGTGTCGTTGTCCCGAAATGGGTATAAGGCGAGTACGAGAAACACACTCCTGGCCATGCCCTACTATCCGCCGTTTAAAGTTAATTTCAAATTAAGGTTTTTATTAAATAAAAATAAAGAATTTATTGTCATTTTGAAAGAGAACATAAGTTGTTATTAACAAATTGGAAAAAAAAAATAATATTTACCAACTAAATGTATAAAAAAATAAAGGGGGCGATAAATGGGGCAGGGGATTTGCCCCACCCCACATCACCTCGACCCCGCCCCAAACCAGTCCCGTTCCACTTTAATCGAATATGAGGATAGGACAATGTGACAAAAATAATCGATGGGACGGTGTGGGAATGATCAACCCGTCACATACCCACCTCGATGTCATCCCTACTTTTATTAACGACAATACAATAAAATTTTTGCATAAAGATGCTAATTTTGTAAAAAATTCAATTTTCTTTGGCTAATATTTGTTATACAGATTAGGCTGTCTCAAATAATGGCTGTGAAGTTTGTATGAAGGGCCCCTCCAATCTCACATGCTGAATTTATATTAGACCCCTCTTTACCTCAAACTCCATTGCACAATATTTCCTTAAAACAGAGTCAAGAACTTCTAACTCCTCTCTCGCCACCAGCACCGCCGTCGACAATGTCAAGCTGCAGCAAGAAAAGGTACATTCTCAACACGGTGGCAGTGGACCTAGGCTGCAGCAGTGGTTGCAAAAGGCCAAGGCTCCTCAGCATATTCCTGCCTAAACCAAGGGACAAACCCCACCACCACCTCCACCAACCCCGTCACTACCACTCTTCTTCAAGCTCATGGGACGCCATCACAGACACCCCACCCTCGTCCGACATAGATTCAGACATCAAGAGCCTTCGAGCTGTACAAGGATTCGGAAAGATTGGCGGTGAAAGCGTGGCGGTGGAGAAAGACTCCGACGACCCATATCTCGACTTTAGGCACTCAATGCTGCAAATGATACTGGAAAAAGAAATCTACTCAAAAGACGATCTTAAAGAGCTTCTCAACTGTTTTTTGCGACTGAACTCACCATATTACCACGGGATCATTGTTAGAGCTTTTACAGAGATTTGGAAGGGGGTTTACTCAGTGAAATCTGTTTCTCCAAACTTGAACTTGCATGGGATGTCGATGTCACATAATAATCACTTTTAGGCTATAAAATCTTGTGTATTAAAATAAGTAGAACCAGAAGTTCTATATCTTTAGGTGTAACACTAGTTTCTAGGGAAAAATATTATGTATTCATAGCCATAGCCTTTTTAATTATCTGATGAAATGGAAAAATAGTGTGTATATTTACTCAGCGAGTCAAAAATTGCAAAAATAGTACGTATATTTACTCAGACGTTATATTTATTACTGAAAATGAGTTTAATAGAAAATAAATTTTAAATAATAAGGCTCAAATATGTTCTTATTTTAGTTCTTAAATATTATTCAATGATATGAGAATGAGATCCATTTTGCAAAGGGTAATGCTATTCATCCTAGTGGGAGTTACAACCATAGTTTATGTGACGTTAATGTGAGATTAAATGATAGGTGAAATTAAATAAGTCATTTAATTTCATCTTTCATTTAACATGTCATTTAACAATATGCCAACAGGTTTGGGCCTGTACTCCTCTTGGTGGGTAAACAAAGAGATCAGGATACGAGAAGTTGTGATTAAAAAAAAAAAATATTGTTCCAGCTTTAATGCATTTAAATGATGCAATTAATATTTCTTGAATGCACTTAAATTATGCCATTAATATTTGGGTGACTGGAGTTGTACATATTTTGAAGATTTCAACCCCGGGATGCAAACACAATCTAGGTAGATCTAAATGATAAGTTAAATAAAAGGTGAAATTAAATGACTTATTTAATTTCACCTATCATTTAATGTCACATTAACGTCACCTAAACTGAGTTTGTAACCCCAATGAAGATAAATAGCATTACTCTTAAAATTTAGCTTATTATCACTTGACCCAATGTAAACTTGTGGGTACCTTCTTTGCATGTGATGTTAACAGCGATTTAGGACTATTCTGTCTCTATTATTTCGTTTTTTTTTAAATATTCATTTTCAATCACATTTACACAATAAAATATTTCGCACGTAAATCTAAATTTTTTTCCTATATTTTAACTACACATTTTCCTAAAACCCTATTTAATGTGCATTATTATCAACGAACGACTCCTATTTAAATTATTATTTAATACAGGGAAATATTTAATACAGAGAATTCAGTTAAGCTATTTGTAGATCTACTTTGACACCTTCTACAATAGTTGGATGAAATGTATGAGATGTGAATGATAGTGTGAGATTATGTCAAAATGTTTAATTCGATAAATTAGGGTGTAAACCAATTGTACATGTAGCAAGATTGAAAAGAATATGAATAAATTTTATGGATTGTCATTTAGCTCATAATTGGTAGCCATTCTTTCAAAACTCATTTTTTCCTCATACTCATTATCAATCACGCGTTTTCACAATAAAATATTTTCACGTAAACTAATTTTTTTTTCATATTTTTTAACAACACATTCTCAAACAATTTATTATTCAAAAACTCGTTCTTTCTAAAAAAAAACTCTATCATGCAGATTTAAAATTTATTGTTTATGTAGTATTGATATTTAAAGCTTGTATGAGCAGTATTTTAATAGAGAATGTGTGGTCAGCAAACAAATATAAGTTTTGGGTTTGCGTGTACAATTATTTTATTAAAAATGTGTGATTGAAAATAAGAGAGAACAATATATTTTGAAAATAATAGGGACCAAACAATGTCCTATTAAAAAAAACTGTCAAGTTCAAAATTAGTCTTCAATAAATTCCACTTGAAACCCAATATTTCAATTTAGGTTTCTTTTTTAAATAAACATAAAATTGTATCTAAGGAAGCATTGAAGATATAAATATTGCCGAGTCATTATGTATACTAGAGTTTTCAAATTTAGACGGAGCTCTTCAAAGTGTTTGATATTTTCTCTGTCACATCAGTTCGATAAATTCATTGTTTAGCAAATGAATTGGAGATAAAAATTTAAAACACTGTTTATTTTGATTTTTTTTCCTAACAATTCACCAAAGAATTAACCAAAAAAATAATTAAAAAAAATCAGACAAATAAAACGTAACAAATTAATGACAGGCAGATTTATGAACAACAGACTCAGAAATCATGGGACACAACCATAGAGATTATGCCTTCCGAAATTTATGTCCAAATCTTGAAGTCTTGTCAAATGGGTTAATAAATTTTGTTGGTAACCAATTTTTTTTAATTTTTTTATACATAGATAGTGCCGACAACTGACAAGCCTCCCCCAGGCAGTGGTAGAACTGGGGGGGGGGGGGGCATGGTGGGTCACGTACCTCACCAAATTTTTTATTTTTATTTTTTTGAAAAAAATATAATACATTGATCAAATTTTGAGATTTTAGTTAATTAATAAAAACTTGATCAACCATGTCAAGTCAAAAAATATATATATATATATATATATATATATATATATATGACAATAAGATAGGCTGTGGGTTGGTGGTACCGCTTTAAACAATTTATCAATATTTATGTCCTAATCCACTCTCATTGATTTTAAAATTATACATAGAGAG
>CAIGRR010147513.1:0-11652 GCA_903798365.1 Fraxinus sp. 1973-6204
TAAAACTTCAAAAATAAAATATTAAAAATATAAATATAATTTTCTTCACATGTAATTTGCTTACCATCTTTTCTTTTTCTACCAAAACTTCAAATTCCTAAAGAAAAGAAAAGCAGGGGGAAGAATTATTTATGTAAACTCCAAATTTAGATTGTAGCTTTGCTTTTAATTTTGATGTAATTGTTTGTTGGTAACTACAAGATATATAGGATGATTTTAGGCAAATTTTTGTAATTTCAAACAAATGTTCAAAATGACTAATCAAACCAAACCGACCCAAACCAATTTTATTTGGTTTGGTTCAGTTTGGTTTCAACAACTAAATTGGGTTGGTTTGAGTTGAAATTTACCCAAACCAACCAAGTCGATTTCGGTTTTAGGTTGAGCTAATAACCAACCCAACCCGAACCATGCCTAGGTTTAGGTGCAACCATGAATAAAGTAGAACCGTGTTACGTGTATCAGATCAAAAACTTAGGATATAATAATCATAAAGTTTCGAGAAAACCAAAATACATTTCTTTGGCAAATTTATAAACATTTGATTTTGATTGAATTTATAAAAGATGCTAAATTTAAATTTATGAATTTAGAGAAATAATAAACTTAGGAGATAACACAGTACATGGACATTCATAAGCTTTGAACATATATAAATATTCACGAAAATTGGCTATACATAAATTTGAAAACCAAAAGATTCATTAACATGATCTATAACTGTATTTGGAAACTCCAAGAATTAAATTTTTACCGAAACAACTTCAAAGAGGATTTTTCACCCAAGTTAAATTAAATAAATATATTTCTACTAGATTATTCAGATCTTACCCTGCCTAACATGTTAAAAATGATAAGCGGTAGCGTTGAATCAAAACAGAACAAATTCTACTAAATCATCCTATTATGTATTTTGGATCGCAACATAATGACGATAATGAAATAAACCAGAAAATTAAACGCCAAAATTTATGTGGAAACCCAATACTGAAAAAATACGGGCAAAAGATGAGTAATCCACTATAATCAATAGCAATTGTGTTTACAATACCAAGATCTCAATGCTCTCAATTGAAATCTAAACTCTACAACTCTAAAGATGATCTTGGAGTTCTAGATGAAGAAAAAACAAAATTCGAAAAAAATGAAATTAAAAACATCACGGTGGTGCCTCGGCGTTGGCCCTAGTGCTCGACGGCGCAGCGTCGGCGTTCTTTATAATTCAGGGGCGCCGCACCCCATGCCCGCGCCGTGATGCCTTGTCCTTTTCTACTCCAAGTTGTTTTTTTCATCTCAAAATCGCTTTCCAAGTCAAATTCTCAATTCTTGATGAAATTTGATTTTCATTAATTAGGACTCTCAAAAAACCCAACCTCCTTAAACTTCTTTTATTCAACTAAACACCAAATTACATGGAATATGGATCACACCACAACAAATCTCCACCTTAAAACAAATTCTATCACAAGAAATTCAAGACACGTCTCCAAGTAAATACCATTCAACATCTTCCAAACAAGCCCCAATGGGCTAAATCAATGACAGATTCCAACTAAGTTCAAGTAATGTTCAAACTTAGCAATGGAAAGTGGTTTTGTCATCATATCAGGAGGATTATCCTTTGTATCAACGTTGCTCACTATAATATCACCACGAGTAATCACATCACGCACAAAATGAACCTCACATCAATGGGCTTAGTCCTCTAGTGAAACATGCGATCCTTAGTCAAGAAAATTACACTATAACTATCACAGAATATTGTAGACATCAGCAAGTTTTCACCGATTTCACCAATCAAACCTTTTAGCCACATAGCATCCTTACATGCCTCTACTTCTGTTGTAGACAAAGTAACTTTTCAGTTGATAGCACAGCCTCCAAGAGTAAAACACATATCCTGTAAGTGATCTCTTCTTTGCAAGATCTTCTGTATATTATGAATCCACATACCCATTGACTCCATCTGAATTTCTACCAAGATACAAATAAGTATTAGAAAAGTCTCTCAAGTATCTGAAGATCTCTGCATTATTTTCCAATGTTCCTTGCCAAGATTTGCCACGTATCTGCTAACTGCACTAACTGCATGTGCCAAATCAAGTCTTGTACAAACCATAGTATACATAAGCTAACCAACTATACTGGAATAAGGAACTCGGGACATGTAACAATGTATTCATCTAAGGACACAAGTTAGATGATAATTTGAAGTAGGCAGCCAAGAACGTATCGACAACCTTCGCATTCACCATATTTAATCTTTCAACCACCTTCTCAATGTACCAATTCTGACTAAAATACAATTCGCCAGCCTTTCCATCCCTTGAGATTTTCATACCAAGAATCTTACCTTCATATCAAACTCCTTGCCGAGTTGAAACTTCACTTTTTTGACATTTGCTTTTCTTTGGCTACTATGAACGTATCATCAATACATAATAATAAATATGTAGTCGGTCCACTATCTTCCTTTATGAAATACACACAACTTCATAGTTACTCCTGAAGAAATTATGAGTAGCTATGAATGAATCAAACATCTTATACCACTAGCTCGGTGACTGCTTCAGTCCATACAAGGACTTCTTCAATAGGCACACACTGTCTTCTTTCCTAGAGATTGTGAACCCTTCTGGTTATTGAATGTAGATTCTCTAATCAAATTCTCCATATAAGAATGATGTCTTGACGTCCATCTGCTTAAGTTCCAAGTTATTCTTAGCCACCACTCCAAGTAAAGCCCTGATAGAACTATGCTTCACAACTGGTAAGAACACATCTGTAAAGTCAACACCTGAAATCTGATTGTAGTCCTTTGTCACTATTCTAGCCTTGTATCTAGCATCTTAAATCCATGATGTGCCTTCCTTTCTTTTGAACACCCATTTGCAACGAACAACCTTTTTACCTCTAGGTAATTTCACTAAATCTCAAGTGTTATTTTTGCTTAATGACTCTATCTCCTTCTGCATATCAATCATCCATTTGTTAAAATCACTACAACTTATCGCCTTTGAATATGTAGTAGGCTTCTCGGTGGTATTAATGTCTTCGGCCACATTCAATGCATAAGCTACCAAATCTGCTTTCCTAAACTTCTGTGGAGGTCTAATCTAACTTCGAGGTCTATCATTAGCTATAGAATACTGTGGTGCTGGTGGTGTAGGTAAAATAGGCAAGATGTTACTATTTGTCAACCCCGAATTGGACTGATCTGTAGTAAGTTGTTTTGCAACCTCTGATTGTTCCTTTGAACCAATTTCTAACTCCACCTAAGTTGGATGTTGCTCCTCAATTTTATCAGAATCTCTAAGAGGTGAACCATGAACCATAGTAAGTTCATCAAATACTATATCCCTACCAACAACACATTTCTTATCTCAGGACTCCACAATTTATACCATTTCACACATGATTTATATCCAATAAAGATACACTGTCTAGACCTAGGCTCCAACTTTTCATTATCCATATGAGCGTAAGCAAGACACCCAAAAATCTTCAAATCAAAATAACAAGAAAGTTTATCAGATTATATCCCTTCTAGTGTCTTTTTATCAATGGAAGCTGAGGGTAGCCATTAATTAGAAAACAAGTTGTAGTAGCAGCTTCAGCCTAAAAAGTCTTAAGCAACCCAGAATTTGAAAGCATACAACGAACATTTTCCATCAAAGTTTTATTCATCCGTTCTGCCACACCATTTTATTGAGGAGTTCCAAGCACTGTCAAATATCTCAAGATGCCTTCAACCTTACAGAAGCTATTGAATTCATTTGAATAAAACTCCAACCTATTATTAGTGTATAGACGTTTCACCTACTTTCTAATCTGCTTTTCTACCAGTGTTTTTCACTCCTTAAAGGTCCTAAACACACCACTCTTCTACTTTAAGAAGAATACCCAAATTTTCCTAGAGAAATAATCAATCACTATCAACAAGTAAGAATGGCCTCCATTCGATGGTACCCTAGTCGATTCCAAAGATCTGAATAAATACATTCAAGTGTTTCCTTCGTTTTGTGTCTTCCTTTCGTGAATATGACTCTCTTCTGTTTCTCAAAGATACATGCTCACAAAAATTTATTT
Organism: Fraxinus sp. 1973-6204; assembly: GCA_903798365.1. Lineage (NCBI taxonomy): Eukaryota > Viridiplantae > Streptophyta > Magnoliopsida > Lamiales > Oleaceae > Fraxinus > Fraxinus sp. 1973-6204. The sequence goes on from CAIGRR010147513.1 coordinate 4,090, forward strand.
TACCGATCTTCTGCCCATCGAGAAGTCCCCTTCTATTCAATTCGACATGCCATTCTTACTCATATGCTCGAGTTGCATATGCCAAAGTTTTATAATTTTATCATCTGTCAAAAAAGTAGAAACTGCTACATCCCCAATTACTGTAGAACCATGCAAAATGTACAACTGTGTATAGTTTTTATGTCCTTTCATGACAACAAGAGCATCTCATCTCACCTTCAAAACTCTATCTTCACTAGTGTATCTATAAACTTTTGATTCAAGTACACTCAAAGATATGCGATTTCACTTCAGTTCTGGAACATGCCTTACATTTGTAAGTGTTCTGATAGCCCCATCGAACATTCTGATTCTGACTGTTCCAACTCCGACAATTTTACAAGGCGCGTTGTATCCTATAATAACTGCACCTCTCAAAATTCCTCATATATTGAAAACTAGTCCATGTTGGGATACATATGAAAAGTACAAGTCGGGTCAAGAACCTATTCCTCATATGGTTTGGAATCCATGTCAGAAATCACAAAAAGTTCTCCTTCACTTTGTCCATCTTTTACAACATCAGTCTCTACTGAATTAATAGGTTGCTTTTCTTTCTCAGTAGCACCAACAACATTATTTCTATTCTTCAAGTCATAGCAATCAGCTCTAATATACCCATTCTTCTTACAATAATGACATGTCTTCTCACCATATCTATATTTCGATCAACCCCTCATATTTCTACCAAGATTCCTATCTTGATTTCTCCCACTTACAACCAAGCCTTCAATATGATTCCCAAATCATCCAGTAAGATGTCTCATCTTCTCTTTAGATAGTAAGGTATCATTCACCTCTTCCTCGGCGAGAGTATCCCGACTATAGAGAATAATATCTCTAAAAGTCACATATGATGGCAGCAGAGAACACAACAACATCAACGCCAAGTCTTCCTCGTCATACTTAACTTCCAATCTCTCCAAATTGGCCACGATTGCTTTGAACATAGTTAAGTGATCATCCAATGACGTACCATCAGACATCCGGTAAGAATACAAACGTTGTTTCAAGTGTAGTTTGTTGGTCAAGCTCTTTGTCTGCAAAATTGCTTCAACTTCAACCGCAATGCGGCTACACTTCTATCGTCTATAACATCCTAGAGAATTTAATTTGAAATATGTAGATGAATTTGAGTTTGGACTTTTCGATCCCTATGATGTTTTTCTTCTTGGGTCCAGGTAGCAGACATCTTATTAAAGCCAAGCAATGCTTTCTCCAAATCCATTTGCGCTAGAGCCACTCGCAACTTCATTTTCTATAAGGTAAATCTCATGTTTCTATCTAACAACGGGATATCATACTTCATTGTCGTCATACGAAACAATCAACCTCGCTTTGATACCACTTATTATGTATTTTGGATCGCAAGAGAAAAATAATTACCAAAATTTACGTGAAAATCCAATATGAGAAAAAAAAATCACAGGCAGAGGAAGAGTAATCCACTATAATCAATAGTAATTGTGTTTACAATACCAAGATCTCAGCACTCTCAATTGAAATCTAAACTCTCTAACTCTCAAGATGTTGGAGCCTCGGCATCGGCTCCACTGCTCGGCACCACAACACCGGGCGTTCTGTATAATTCAGGGGCGCATGCCCATGCTGCAACACCTGGCTTGCTGTCATTTTCTACTCCAAGTTGTTTTCTTTATCTCAAAGTCATTTTCTAACCCAAACTCATAGTTCTCGATGAAATTTGATTTTCATTAATTAGGACTCTCAAAAAACCCTAGCTCCTTAGACTTTTTCTATTCAACCAAACACCAAATTACATGAAATTTGGATCACATCACAACACATTCCAGTCTTACCGTGCCTAATTTATAGATTAAATTTAAAATTCATGAAGTTAGAAGATAAAAGTAAGTACAAAGACATTCATTCCTTGTACACACACACACATACTAAGCTATTGCTACGATAGCTATTGCTTTCTTGTATAAAAGGATCAGTCCCTTCCATTGTATTTCCATACTTTCTTATAACAATCCTATACGCTTCTACTTAGCCCTACAAGAAATTTTCGTTTTTCAATTATTTTACTAGATGAAGGTCCAGAGAGAAAAAAAGGTTTAAACTACTAATGGATGCAAGGGATTCAGAGTATGTGAAGAAAGTGTACAGTGGATATTTCAATGTATTTGTTGAAGCATTAGCAGATGAAGGAGAGAAATGGGACTTGTTTCGTGTAGTCGAGGGGGAATTTCCCGACAGGATGATCTTCAAATCTGATCTTCAAAACTATGATTTGGTTTCTTTTGCAAACAATATTTGCCATGCAAAAGAAAGTTCTTGGAATTTGCTTGGCCATCAGGTATAAATGCTGAATCCAATAAAATGACACTTTATGAAGGCTAATTTTGCTTATTTTGTTTCACTTTTTACTTATAATTATGTTTGGCTTTTTCAAGGTTTCGTGTAGAGGTTTGGGAGGAAAAGTAGGGAAAGCATATAGTGGTTGGGATATTGGAATAAGAAAAGTTAGGTTCACTGAGGAGTTCTCCTTTTATGGCTATGTTGATGATAGTTCCGATGAAATTCCTCCCACTCTTTCAATCATTGAGTGCCATCAAGATTCCACACACTATTTACGTGTTCAGTGTGTGTTTTTCTGTCTAATATTTTTCTTCATTTTCTCAGACACCCACATACTTTTCTACACTTTGCTTTTGTGTAAAATAACTAAGCTTTAGCCTCATTGTACACTTGTCCATGTGATGGTTGAAAAACAGATTCCAAGGCAATAAATCATTAACAACTTGTTTAAACCCTATTTAAAGTAGATTAAAATTAGATTTTAATAAAAGTTGATTAAAAGTTACAGGTATAAAATTAATTGTTGACTTGAAATTTTAATTTGATTTAGTCCAAACCAAACATGGACTTAATAAGCTGAGTTCGTATAGCTGTCAAGAGGTCAGGATTAACCATGATTACTTCAATTGTGTTTGGACAACGTAAAAATTTTAAATTGACAATTCAAGGAACGGACGCTATTTTTATTTTCGACTGCATAAAGTTAACCAGATAACTACTCAGGAAGAGATAAACAATACCAGTTGAATAAGTGATAAGTTTGTTTGTAACAACTCAATGTTATCAGGCTTATCTCTTTGTAATCTTTTCTATTTATCATTTGTAATCTTTTCTATTTGTAAGACTGCTATATATACTTAATGAAAATCAGCTATCAGGTATCCAATTGGAACCAGTTCATCTGTAATTCTGACTACCCCTTTCTTCGATCCTAATGGCTTCAACTTCCGCTGCAATATTCCCATTTCCCAACATTACTTCATTTGTATCTGTCAAATTGGATGGAACCAATTATCTCAATTGGACCACTCAATTCATCCCTATTCTTCGAAGCCATGATCTGTTAAGCATTGTGGATGGCTCTGAGCCATGCCCAATGCAGTTTGTCGCTGATAATGAAGGCAAACCTACCTCTGTTGTTGCCACTGATTACTTGGTATGGCAGAAAAAAGATCAGTTCATACTAGCATGGATTAATGCCACTCTCACAGAGAAAGTCTTGTCCACTGTTTATGGACAAACTTCCTCTCGACAGGTCTGGAATACCCTGTCAAACAAGTTTGCCCCTCATTCTAGATCAAGAATATCACATCTCAAAAGACAGCTCCAAACCTTGAACCAGTCCAATAAAACCTGCACTGATTATCTCCTTACTGCTAAAAATTGGTCTGACCAACTTGCAGCAGTTGGAAAACCTGTTGATGAAGAGGACCTGATTTCCTATGTTGTGGGTGGTCTCAATTCTGCTTATCATCCCTTCATCACGTCCCTAAATTTTGCTACCCGAGATTCCTCCATTTCTTTTGATGATTTCCAAACTGAATTGCTTAATTATGAGCAACTTCTTGACCTCCAGCAAAAATCTGTCCCACCAGATACCAACCATATTGCTTTCTTCACTCAAAAGTCCAAACATCATTATAACAACAAAAAGCCTAAGTCTTATTCCTCCAACAAACCCTCTGGACCCAACAACCACATTTTTACCTCCCCTGCACAAACAACAGGTAAGCCTGCTCCCAATACCTCTCTCTTTCCTAATTCTAAACCACCTTGTCAGATTTGTGGGAAGAATAACCACCAAGCACTCGATTGTTATCATCGAATGGATTTCTCATATCAAGGGAGACACCCCCCTGCACAGCTTGCTGCCATGGCTGCACATACACATGTTCCACAGGAGACTGACCAACCTTGGTTCTTGGATAGTGGTGCTAACAACCATGTCACTTCTGCCTTAGAGAATCTGACTATTCAGCAGCAACCATATCAAGGACCTGCCCAAGTTACTGTTGGCAATGGTGGAGGTTTGCAAATAAAAAACATTGGTTCATCTTTTCTCAAAACTAAACAGAGTTCTTTATTGCTGTCCAATATATTACATTGTCCCAATGCCTCTTCTAATCTCTTGTCCATTCAAAAATTGTGTCAAGATAACCATTGCTATTTTGTTCTCACTGCTTCATCTTTTTTTGTGAAGGATATGCAGACCAACAAAGTGCTCCTCCAAGGTCCGAGTAAAGCAGGACTTTATCCCGTTTCCCTTCAACAATTTCAATTCAATAAGATGAAGACTGCCTCATCATTCACTGCTTTGTTAGGAGTTACAGCCCCTGTTCAAACTTGGCATTCGAGGTTAGGACATCCATCAGAAGCCATCCTTCAGAAGCTCACCCATGACTCCTTAATTTCTGTTTCTGGCATTCAAAAACTCAAGCATGTTTGTGAATTTTGTCAAATGGCAAAAAGCCATAAACTTCCCTTCCCCAATTCTACCCATCAATCAACTCACCCTTTAGAACTTATCCATTCTGATGTATGGACCTCTCCTGTAATGTCAATCAGTGGTTGTAAATATTATGTTCTTTTTATTGATGATTTCTCTCGATTCTCATGGTTGTTTCCCCTCAAACAGAAGTGTGATGTTGCTTTGTCCTTCATTAAATTCAAATGCTTGGTTGAGAATCTCTTCTCCTTTAAAATAAAACAATTACAAACCGATAATGGGGGAGAATATCTTTCCAATTCCTTTAAATCTTTTCTGGACAATAATGGTATTTTGCATAGATTAACTTGTCCACACACATCTGAGCAGAATGGCATATCCGAGAGGAAACATAGACACCTTACCGAAACAGCTCTAAGTCTCCTAGCTCAATCTCACCTACCCTCTCAACATTGGGTTGATGCCTTCCTCACTGCAACATATCTTGTAAATCGAATGCCAACTCCTGTTCTTCGTAATCAGTCTCCTTATTATTGCCTATTCAAAACTCAGCCAGACTACTCCCTTCTGAAAACATTTGGGTGTGCTTGCTATCCACTCTTAAGACCTTATTCTCCCCATAAACTAGCATACCGAAGCACAAAGTGCATTTTTCTTGGGTATGCTACAAACCAAAAGGGTTATAGGTGCTTTGACATCACAACTGGTAGGATTTATATCTCTCGCCATGTAGTGTTTGATGAAAACACTTTCCCTGCTTCCTCCATGCACCAGAGTTCATCTCCTCCTCCACCTACACAACTTGCTAGCTTCCCTACCATGATAGATGTACCTACACTTGCTTCTACTCAGCCATTGGAGGACACTTTACTGGATTCTGCTGCTCCTGCATCACCAGGTTTGCCTCATTACTCACTAGATTATGTTAATTCTCCAATTCATTCATCTACTGACCTGACCACTGCAGATGCTAATACCTCTGATATGAATCCATCCTCTGATTTACCAACTGATGATTTACCATTTTCTGGCCCACCCACAAACACTACCTTCCCTGCTGTCACTAGTCCTTCTAGGAACATAGTAACCCGATCTCACACCAACTCTCTTAAACCTAAACAGTTTCCTGACTACCAGTTATACTATTCCACCAATCATCCACTCAAAGCATTATCCACAATTCTTCATTCTGAGCCTCGGACCTTCACACAGGCCTCAAAGGACTCTAATTGGACAGCAGCCATGCAACTTGAATTTGATGCTCTCATTGCCAACAAAACTTGGACCTTGTGTCCTAGACCTCCTGATAAACATGTTATTCGAAACAAATGGGTTTTCAAACTCAAACAGAAGGCAGATGGCACGATTGAGAGGTATAAAGCAAGACTAGTAGCTAAAGGTTTTGAGCAAGAACATGGAGTTGACTTTTATGAGACATTCAGTCCAGTCATTAAGCCTGCCACAATTAGATTAATTCTTTCCTTGGCAGTTCATCATAATTGGGTGATACAACAACTTGACATATCTAATGCATTCTTGCATGGTTATCTTGAGGAAGAAGTCTACATGGAACAACCCAAAGGTTTTGAAAATACTAATTTCCCCACTCATGTGTGTAGGCTACACAAGTCCCTTTATGGCTTAAAACAAGCTCCAAGGGCTTGGTTCAGGCGCCTCTCTCAGAGTTTACTTGACCTTGGATTCTCTGGCTCCAATGTTGACACTTCCTTATTTTTCTTGCATCACTTGAATGTCACCATATTTATTCTCATCTATGTTGATGATATTTTGGTTGTCAGTAACTCCTCTAATGCAGTGAGAACACTTCTTGATCAACTTAGCCGTGACTTTGCAGTAAAGGACTTGGGACCCCTCTCATATTTTCTGGGCATTCAGGTTCATCGCACATCAGATCAGCTTCACCTTCATCAGGGAAAATATATCCTTGACTTGCTTGAAGACACTAAGATGATTGGTGCAAAACCAGTGTCAACACCATGTCTATCGGGAAGTAAACTGTCTAAACATGCTGGTGAGCCCCTCTCTGATCCTTCCATATACAGACACATAGTGGGAGCTTTACAATATTGCACTTTAACTCGCCCAGACATCTCCTATAGTGTCAATCAACTGTGTCAATTTCTCCATTGTCCCACTTCCATTCATCTCATAGCAGCTAAAAGAGTCCTTAGATATCTCAAGGGCACCATTGAACATGGTCTTCGCTACACCAAAGGATCTCTAGCACTTCATGGGTTCTGTGACTCAGATTGGGCTGGCTGCCCTGATGATCGCAAATCTACAACAGGTTATTGCATCTTCTTAGGTCCATGTCTAATTTCTTGGATGGCAAAGAAACAACCAGTCATAGCACGCTCAAGTACCGAAGCAGAGTACAGGTCAATGGCTCTTACTGTGACTGAATTATATTGGGTACGCATGCTATTCAAAGAGCTTGGTCTCCCACTTCACTCCCCTCCTTGTCTGTGGGTTGATAACCTTGGTGCACTCTCCTTATCTTCCAATCCAGTGTTTCATGCTCGTACGAAACACATAGAAGTGGACTATCATTTTATTAGGGAGAAGGTTTTCAACAGAGATATTCTTGCTCGGTACATTTCTACTCATTCACAACCTTCAGATATGTTTACTAAAGGGCTGTCAGCATCCAGATTTTGTTACCTTCGTGACAAGCTAATGGTTCAGCCTCTAACCATTAGCTTGAGGGAGCCAGTTAACCAGATAACTACTCAGGA
>CAIGRR010147596.1:570-18800 GCA_903798365.1 Fraxinus sp. 1973-6204
TTTTTTTTTTTTTTTTCATTTTAAACGGAAAATTAAATTAAAAAAAAAAAAAAAAAAAGAGGTAAAGGTTACGACGAGCAAAAGTTGAGAACCACGTTCAACAAATTGCCAATATAATCACCCTGCCCCCTAGTCGTGTGTAGCCGATTAAAAGCCAGTCTCGCTGGTGTAATACACAAGGGGGTACTTATAGAATTGCCCTTAAGTTTGGGTGCTTTTGAAAATCATTATAAACATGAACAAAAACATAAATTATACAATTTCACCCTAAATTAACCGTAAATAATATAGTCAACATCCAATTGAAAAAAGAATGAGGGCTCCGAAATATCAAAATCGAAATCATAAGAGGAAATCTTACAAAAATCAAGTCCAAACAATATTAAGGGTTGCTTCATCTACATTTTCTTCAAAGTTTTCTTCCACAAATATGCAACTAATCAACCAAAAATTACAAATTCTATGTTTTTGCTTAATTTTGACGTTGTTGAGGTTTTTTTGTTATAGTACATATGGAATTTCATCTTTAGACTAATAGTTTTGAGTTAATATGTATTAAAAATTAGATTTTTATGAATTGGATCGAGTAAATATATATGAAAAAAATCAAATTTGTATCAACTCTAGTGATGTATATATGGTGTGTGTGAAAATGAGATTGTGAAAAGTGTTTTTATTTCAAAAAGGTCGCAGTATATTTCATTTAAATTCGTTTGGAGCAATTAAATTGATAAAATTTTTAAAAATTAAATATGAATACGAATTCAAACCTTATTTTATATTAAAAATTTACATGATATAATGAATTGAATGGTGTTAATATATATGAAAAATCAACTTTTGACCAATTCATATGATGCGTGCAAAGTGTGTGTGAAATTTGAAAATGAGAGTGAGAATAGTGACACTTCTAAAAACGTCGCACTTATCTCACTTGAATCATGTATCAATTAAATAGATGCACACATATGATTGTGAAAATATAAATATTTGTTTTACATTAAAAAGTGGTGTGGCCTAACACTTTATTTGTATTTTTTTCCATATGAATTAATATGTTAAAACTTAAAAGTAACATTTTTTGTCATTTTTTTTTAAAAGTCAGTCATTCTCATTTAAATTCTTTTGAATCATTTAATAGATACATACACATGTATTTGTAAAAACTAAAATACACATTCAAAACTTACTTTACATTAAAAAGTGACACAATGTCATTTTATTTGTTTTTTTTTTTTTTTTTGGCATATAACTGAGTTGGTTTGCTAAAAATTAAAAGTGACATACTTTGTCACTTTTTTTTAAAAAAAAGTCTCGCACAATTTCATTTATATATATTTTTATAGATACGGATAAATAAAAACAAGATAATAAATATGAAAGTAACAAAATGATCGAAATTCCTATCCCTATAGAATGCACAAACAACCACCTTTATTAAAACAAAAAAGTGACAAAAACTAAAAAAAAAAAAAAAATGATAGTCTCCCAAAGTTAAAAAAAAAAATTTAAATAAAGTGTCAAAATCTATGTTATATAGGACCAATTTATGTGACATTACGTGATAAGTTCAATTAAATGCAAAACTATATAATTCATTTAGCCCTGTTTTTCATCAATTTTTCTCAAACATTATTTGTTATATTAAACAATCTCCACTACATATTCACTCAATCAAATATTCTATACACAAACTAATAAAATTACTTTACTTTTCAACCACACATTCTCCAAAAAAATACTATTCAAAACTCTATTTCTTCTCCAAAATGGGAGACAAACATGCCCTTAATTGAATCTATAATTTAATGTCATTAATGTTGTCACATAAATCGATGTTAAATACCATTGATGTTAAATAGCACTACTCAATAGGGATGTCAAAAAAATTCAACAAACTCGACGAATCACCCGCTTAATCGGGTCTTCAGGTCAGGGATGGGATGGGTAACTTTGCCCCGAGTCGAGTTCGGGGGTACGGGTAGCGGGTGCCCCGTCCCGTTTATTTTATTTTTTAGAATTAGATACTTTAAATGAGAAATTTAACGAAATTTCATTAGTTATAATAGAAAATGACAACTGAGATTATCTAAAAAATAAGACAAACAATAAAAGTTTTAGCTTACCAAATATATTTGAATAATTTAACTTTTAAAAATAAATAAAAATTAAAAAATATGTTATTGTCTCAATCTAATAAATGTGAACAATAAAATGTATTATTAAAAACTTAAAAAAAAAAAAAAAAATTTAAACGAGGCAAGTGCAAGGCCGCCCCCACACTAATCAATATGAAAATTTGAATCAATTTTAAGAATATTAATTTAATATTTTATTTTTTAAGGATTGCGCACTGTGCACCTCACTTCCCATACCCAAAGTACATAAAACGAAGGCTGGCTTTAGGTTACATTCAATGACCAATAGAAGAGGACAAGCTGCAAATGGGGGGTGTATGGTGTTTCTTGGGACTGCACTAAAAAATTGGAAACTATTCACTTTGAGGGGAGGGAAAAGGAAGACGACATCATAACCCTCTCGGCACCAATTTGATCTTGTGTTGCAGTGATTTCTACAAGATCTTTTCTTCATCAAACTTAGGAGGTTTTTTTTTTTTTTTTTTTGTTTTGGTTTTGGTTTTGTGCGGGTAAAAACGCTTTATTTGTTGATTTTTCACTCGATTTGATTGTTGTGAATGATTTAATTTCAACTCAGTCTCGATCTAAGATTCCGTCCAGCCTTATTGCCATTCTCCTCTTCTAGCTCCTTAGAATTTATTTATTTCCAAGGTTGTTTCTTGATGGTAATCGATTTTCTCGACAATATCTTTCTTGTATTTTGACGTGGTTGTTTCTGGTTTTCTCCTTGCCTATTTAGAATTGGCCGCTGTTATCGGTGAAATACCCAGGACCAAAATCCCTGTGAGAGGGGGAGGGGTATCCGTGTTCGTTCATTTTTGTTTTTTCCACCTTTCTATTGTGACTGAAAATTTCATTGTTGGGTTTATGCCATTTTTTTTAGAATTCGGTTATTGGTTCTCTATCATTGTATGGTTATTGCTTTCTTTCACCCACTTTTTAACATTAAAAATTGATTTCCAAGGCGTTGTTGGATTATTTCTCGTGTTTATGACACCTAATCAACACGCACACTAGATTACTGAGCATAAAATTGAAAAATCGTCGCTTACGTGACTCATTTCTGTTCTATTGCAATTTCTGCATGATTATTTAGACTTTCCATGTATGGAAATGAAATAGCCCATATAACAATATGATCTTTGAGCTAAAGAACATGAACAGGAACTAGAACTTTCGTTCTACATATCATAACAAAGGTATATGATAGCCCCTTTGAAATTAAAGAACATGACCCAGAACTAAAACGTTCCTTCTACGGGGTACACACATATTTATTATTATTATATGCACACTAACTACTGTGCACATTTTTAAATCTCCTTCACAACCGTGTTCCTTAAAACAGTTTTATGGAGTTTTGGATGCCCAACTATAGCAATTCTAATCATTCTCTTTAAAACTTTGCATATAGAGATTAATGACTACATACTGGATGTTATTTCTATACTTTCTGAGGTTGCAGGTATAATGTGAATAATAATGTTCGGTCCACTTAAACAGACACAAGATGGTTCTCACCTCAATGTTCTTTTAATTGTTTCTGTTGCGTATATCACAAAAATAATTCCGGGACTCGCTATACATTGAGAGGCTCATTGTACGTGGCGGTAATGACATGGGATGCTAGTTGAAAATTTAGGAAATTATTTACTGGCCTGATTTAGTATTAGTCCTCCAGACTTCAGAAATTTGTGGGATGAATTGCAGGTGCTATTCTTTACGCAGCTTTCAATGCTCTGTTATTTGGTAGATTATCTTTTTCTTTTTACATGTAATCACCATTCTGAATGCGCTCTTATTGCTAGGGATCAATATTTAGACATAATATGTGAGTTCCAGTCTTAATTCAGACAATAAATAGGATACTTGAGGGAAATGCTTATACATCAAATAACGGTTACTTTATAAGAGGTTTTGAAAATTCCATTTTGGGATATGTTTGCTTGTCTTGTGTCATTGATGAAAAGTGCGAGTGCCATAGGTTAATGGTTCATAGGCATAGGCTAGCACTGAAGGGTTTAGTTTTACGCACGTGTTAGTGTCTGTACAAACTGGGTGGCAGGAAAGATAACCAATGCAGAGGATATATGTTATCATGCTCTAGTGGTATAATAAATTTCTCCTAGTCGATTCCCTTTTTGAATGATATGGTGTTCACAATAAAAAATAAAGTACAAGAGTCATCAGCTACTTCAACATCACTTGTTTTTAACCAGGACTCAACTTCCATCACTGCTGACTTTCTGGCTAAAACATTTGCTTGTTATTTCCTCAATTTGGATAAGAACACAAACTGAATTTGGGGAGGGATCTTTAAACTGGAAATTTTTCGAGTTTATATCCTATTTTGTAGTATCCACATTAGATGTCTTTATACCCGATCATGCTTCTGCCATTGACTTTTTATTTTAAGGTCCCATCTGCTGTCCCTTGCAGTGTTTGTCATTTCCTTGGGATGTAAATAGTTTATCGAAGGACACTAGACATATAGTGTATTTATGTTATCACGCTTTTAGTTTCAAGACGTTCTTGTCTTTCCCTTAGTGTCTTTTTTCTGAGTAGTAACTTTAGCATGAAGTGCTGCAGCTGTATTTCTACTTGAGTATTTAAAAAGACTTCACTGCAAGGCACTGATAAAAGTGAGATTATGCATGTTTATGTTCTTTCATTGTCTTTCTCTGCTAAATGCTCTAGATTTTGTTTCAGGTAGTTTAGAAAGATGGATGAGCTGAGTGCCAAATCCCAACAAGAAGCTCCCCAAGCTGCCACCTCACAGGCAGAGCGTGAAGAAACTGGTAGGAAGCTTGGAGGTTCCTTAGTTATTGCTTTGTGTTTTCCTCCAGTATGCTTCTTGCTTCTGTTTGGAAGTATCTGTTGTAAAGCTTACTATCTATTTTTAATGTCCAAGTATTGAACACTACCACACTGAATTTATGTGCATTTTTGTGACGTCAGAAAGAAAAGCTCGGGTGAATGCTGTGTGGCAACAGATGAACAAAGGAGTTTCCACGAAATTTCTTAAATCCATCTTAGAAAAGCGCAGCTCGACTGCAAATAAAACTTCTCAAAGGACTTCCCAAAAGACGTCATCTCATGTGAGCAGCCGCTCCATTTCAATATATTTGAAATAGACTCTCTCTGTTGAGCTTATACTGAATGTTAACATGCTTTTGTTTCAGAGCTGGATGACATCTTTGGGATTGGCACCAAAAAAGATGTCATCACGTGGTCAAGATGTTTCGGCGAAGTGTCTTAGCATCACTCAGAATGGTGCCAGTGACGAGACAAAGAAACTTGCTGCAGCTGCTCTTTCCGCAGTTAAGGATGCTGCTGCTTTAGCTGCTCTGGGCAGGGGGAAAGTTGAGGTGAACTTTATTGCTCTGCAGCTAATTCTTATCAGATCATTTTCACTCTAATAGTTTTCCTTCTAGAGTAGCAATTCAATTTGTGTCAAACGAATTTTCTTGGCGCTAGTTTTTGTTTTGGTCTTATACGAGTTTATGGCATCTATTTGGAGTAGATTTGGTTATGAATAAAGCATTTTTCAGTAGAATAATATAACTCGTTTGGACAAATTATAAAATGACTGTAGCAGCTGGTTTTCCAATTTTAGAAGCTCTGATACTCGACACATTTTGTGGGACAGCTTCTTGATTACGACGGAATATACAGTTAGCATTAATAATTCAATATTTGTACTTGGGCAGATTTCTGAAGTTCGGGACTTTGCTGGTGAGGAAGTCGAAGTGAGAAAATTTGTTGATGCTACCTCAAAAGAGGCATCTGATAAAGGTAAAGGAACAGCCGGTTCGGTTTCTGCTGTTGATGCTGTTCTTGAACAAATAAAAAAGAAACAAAAACTGAGTGTACTTGACAAGACAAAAAAGGATTGGGGCGAGTTCAAGGACGAAAACAAAGGCCTGGAAGAAGAACTGGATGCTTACAAGAAAAGTTCAAATCAATATCTAGATAAAGTCTCTTTCTTGCAGCGTTCAGACTACCGAGTCAAACTCGCCCTCTCTCTACGAGCTCTGGCTTCTCAAGCCAAGAGGAAGGTGGGAGATATGCGAGAAGATTTTTGAGAAAACCATGCCCGTGCTCCACGTGCATGTGAAAATTATATGGCGTGGTATGGTTGGACTAAGGACGGAGATTAAGCTAAAGGGATGCTGATCTTCTTTAGTATTCCATGTTGGAACAGTTTGAGCTTCAAAAATTGGACTTTTCATTTGATGAACTTACAAAGAAAAGCAAAGTTCACCCTGTTACTCGAGTAGAATACATTCCTTTCTCAGTCATTTCGATTTCTGATTTTATATTAGATCATATTCATGCACAATCAATATTCTCTCCCTCTCTGGCTTGGTATTGATCTCTCTATAGCTTCATGCAAGTTTGCTGCCCAATTTAAAGTTGAGACCTTGGCATAATCAAACTAGGCCAAAATCTTCTGAAAGGAAAAACAAGTCCAATTTCACGCCAAATTCTTCATCTTAAGTAAATGCAAAAATAGAGCTTAAAATTGAGAGCACTAGCCGACTAGGAGAAATGCTATTCAACCTCGCTGATTATAATTATTAATTGAGGCTAGATAGTATTATTCTCTTTATTGAAAACATTATGCATCCATTGTTATTTATTCTGAAACCAACCAATTGGGGCTTCTTCATCCCAACCATGATAGTTTGTGGTCTCAATTGACACTAATCCGCATAGAAATTGGTTCACATGGCAATTAGTGGAAACCATAACCTTTTTTATTTTTTATTTTATATAGATTTCGAGCATCATAGAGAGATTAATATAATATATCACTTTTCGTCCTTTTTTTTTTGGATTTGGAAAAGCACTAGATTGTTGGTAGTCGTTGCGCAATCTAATGAAAATTAACCATAGGGATCATTGATCAAGTTCCAACTCCTAGATGGAAACTTAAAAGACAATTGAATAAAAGAGCCAATCTTGTTAAAAAGCTCTCTCATTTTATTGGTTAAGGTCCACTGAACTGTCCTTTCTGTGGCTCTAGGACGGCAAGAAGGGTTTCGTGATTCTATGCAAAACCCTCCAACAAGTAGCAACCGAGTCAGGTCAGATGGTGGCACCTGTGCGAGTGCACCGTGTATTTTGAAAGCCAAATTCAAAGGTGTTGACATGGACCAGTACAGTCCGTAATAAGGGATAGTTGTCCAAATTTTATCAAGCAAAATTATCACTTCGACTAAATATTGAGAAAACTACACATTACAAGTTAACAACAATTCTATTGAATTCAAGAGTTCCTACAAGCATCACCTACAATTTATGTAAACTACTGCAAAACTGTATTTTTCAAAATATGTACCATTAATAACTGAGGGAGGGCCATCACACAAGCATGTTTTACTAGTGAACTGCATAACGCAATTTTCAAAATCCTACTAAGGCAAGTTAAACTAATATACTTTGCTTCTGCATTAAAATTTGATCTGTAAAATAAGTTTTATGTTGCTCAAAAATATATTTAAAAATGCAAAACAGGTCTAACAAGATGTTAGAAAATACATGCCATAATGTAAAAAAAAAAAAAAAAAAAAAAAAAAAACAGACAAATTAATTAAAATTTTGGAGAATGCAAGGCTAACATGGGCATGGCACAAATGTTGCCTTCTTTATTGAATGGGGCAAGATATCGAACATAATTAAATGCATGATAGTAACATCCAGGAAGAATGAGATCTTTCTTTAATTTGATAAGCTCTTCTAGCATGTTATTTTCTAAATTATGCCCCTATTTGATTCTGATTTTTTCCAAAATACATATTTTTCTCATTTTCAACAACTCATTCTTTAATAAAATAATATTACACATAAACCTAAAAATTTTCCTTATTTTTTAACAACACATTTTCTATCAATCAACTATTCCAAAATGCATTATTAACCTTTTAATGGGGCTCAAGACAATGTTAGAGCTCAGATAGAAAGCAATAGGTCCAACCCATTTAGAATCAGGAAGAGCACATTCTCTACACAGCACCAGAGCACGAGTCAAATCATAAATATTGATGTTATGCCTCACAACCCATCTGCCGAAGTTATCACAATCTTCTCGAATGATCAAATGTACATCATGTTGCCGTCTTCATTAGCATAGCATAGTTGTTCCTTCAGTACTCGAAGGCAACCTATCAAACCTTTGGACTGGCCAAATGTCAAAGGGAGCTCCATTGCACAAACACTGAATTCCTCAAGATCAATCTGTATACGGTGCCAAGACAGAGATAACCGAAACAATGCTCCATTGAAATATGTTGAAGGCCGGAACCATAGGCGTCTACTTTCACACATGGGTCCTACTGTACTGTGTGTCTAAACCAACTCCTGTTGCCCGAAGAGTAAATGTGTAAAACTAGGCTCCTCTCCTTTATAATCCTTTCAAACTAGACAACTCTGTAACAAGTTGATTTAGATGGATCAAACGCAAGTGCAGCATTAAAATATTCTTGATGACTCCAACAGGTCGAAGAATCAACACATACTCTTTGGTCAATGGATTAGAGACATAGTAATCAGAAGTAGCAGTATCAACAAATAAAAGCAAGCCATTACAGCAGTCAAGAAGGTCATCTGGTTGAGGCATAAACGGTTAACCATAAGAGCCAAGGCATTCCCCCAACCCAAAGAGCTGCCCTTTGCATTTGCCATTGCCATTGCCATTGCCATTGCCACTATCACATTCTTCATTTAGTGATACATAATGACCAAAGTTTCTCTCTCTTGAATAATATTTCGGCAAGCAATAACCCAAAAATAATATAATAAAGGGTGTTGTCGTGTTCTGGTGACGAATTGAAATTCCTTCTTAATGAGCTGCAAATACAGCCATACAGGCCTTGGACGCGCAGTGGGTGGGGACTATATAATCGGAATACAAATTTGAGAAATCAAAAAGTATCAGGCTTTGGACAGGCACTTAAATCTGACCAGGGGCTTATCTGGCACCCTACTCAGTATTTCCATCAAAATATCCTCGAATAAAACCAAAAAGATTCCCTTATTACCATCCCTCCATTTGCTGCTGCTAAAGATACGGATAATTGGTTGTAATGGACAGACTAATTCCATAGTTTAGTGAATTCAGAAAATAAATCAACTGGAACACAGATCCAAGCACAAAAATAAATAAATAATTTTGATTGCGCCTTGATGATTTTATCAGATCCGGATTGCTTAAATTCGATCGGCTTTACTGGATGACCATGACTTTCTAGGGTTTCCATATTTTACAGTCCCTTTTCTGGGCCACTCTCGAGAAATCTGGTAGATACTGCCACCGTTTCAGGAATGGACGAATTAAGAAGAGAAAGCAAGAAGAGGGTTATTTTACATTTAAATAGGGCATAAAGCCCACTTTGAAGCCCACATCGCCAAACTGCAACCACAACCACAAACTTAACCGCCGTCGCAGACTCCCCGAAACGCCGTCAACNGCCACCGTTTCAGGAATGGACGAATTAAGAAGAGAAAGCAAGAAGAGGGTTATTTTACATTTAAATAGGGCATAAAGCCCACTTTGAAGCCCACATCGCCAAACTGCAACCACAACCACAAACTTAACCGCCGTCGCAGACTCCCCGAAACGCCGTCAACACACCTCGCGCATCTACCTCCACCAGTATACTCGAAAAACCCCTAGAAAACATCACAATCACGAACGCCGCCACATTTTCATTTCTACCCTCTTCCGCCGGCTGTCGTGCATCTAATCATAGATTTAGTGTTTGGCTGGGTGAAGAGTGCCATAAGCCTAAGATTCAATTAAACGACATCTAAAAGATGCTTATAAACCTAATGGAATCTCGCAAGCAATTTGACTCCTTTTGAAATTATCAGAAAACTAGCAAAGACCATTGGTCTTTGTAAATCTCAATCCTTAGTTCATTTAGGATTCAGCCACACTGCAATTCTGTGATATCTTTAGAAAGGACAATGCTCATACTTGTGCACCGGTCTATGCTGGGCCTCACCAGGTCAACTTTGAAAAATAGTCATCTAGCTCAAAAGGAATGCTTCCAAGGTCCACCTTATAAAGAGCGATGACTCCCAACATAACCTTCAACATACCAGCGGTTTAAAACTCCCAACTCATGGGAATTTTGAAAAAATTATCTGCGAGTTTTAGCTCAATCCAAACCTTTGCTCCTGGTTTTCTTGACCATATCAGCATATTAGGTTGCTGGTTTCACATATCTTGAAGTCACACTACTTTACAATTGATAGTTTGTATTGCCTCATTTTAACTCCTTGCACGTTAAACAAAGCACTGTCCCGTGTAGGTAGAAGGCCAACGAGTTGCGAACTTCTTTTCCCAAAGAAAAAGTGATGGTAATAGAATAAGTTGCAAGAAAACAATCTCCAGTCCTTTCCACTAGTTAGCATGCTCCATCCTTTCTTGCTTGGAGATTCATGAGAATAATGGTAGCTAATCTCAAGGTAATGTAAACGCTAATAAAAAAGTACGAAGTTTAAATTTACATAAAATTCAGTTTACAAAAGAGCCCACATGAGGGGTGTCCAGAATGTAGAGCTGGTGGAATTCTCTGCATGAATGATTACAGAATTGTCCGTGTTCTAATTTTGCCTATGGCATCACGGAGCAATTTGTTGAGCGTGCACTTATTAGTTTTTAAGTGACATAGCTCTTTCTCTCTCTCTTTATTGCTGTTGGAAAATAGTTGAGCCATACTCTTTCACAACAGAAGTTTTTTGCGAAAGACAAACCTTATTTTCAATTTTTGCCCAACTATGTTCTAAGAACCTTCTAATGAACACTTTTCTAGAGTACTTGCTCAAGAATCCAAGATAAAACGACAGATCATTATTGTTGTAAGGGCTGATTCTAGCTATCAATTTGGTCAAATCGCATTTTAAAGCATGACCATCGACAAAAGGGTTTACAAATTCTCCTCATTTAACTTTCTCGACTACGTGTTAAGCCTTCAGGATAAAATTTTGATAGCTATCCAATCAAATTGCAGCCAAGTCATCAACTATTCTTGTGCGTTCCATGGTTAGTTAGCAAAACGGTAATAGGAAACTAGTAGATTGTCTATAAATGTAATAAGGGAAGGCTGGGATATGGATTCAGACAGTGAGATATCGAGAAAATAGCGGAGAGATCAGGCCTCTCGAATAGCCTGAAAGTTCAATTTCTGTACATTTTAATACATAAAAATCTTTCAATAGTTGTACCACCTAATACTCCTCTCTGCCATTCATATAACACAAATTACATTCTGTCCATCACTCAGTCTGTGATTCTCAGCTCTACAGGCAGTCATCACTGGAGTACAACGTCAGTAGAGAGGATCCTAACAAATTCTTTCATTCAAACATAAACAAGTCAATATGTAATGGCATCAGAACGCAATGGGATTTTCATTGTGCACCCAACAAGTCTGTATACAAGTCCCTGAATAGTACTAAATGAAAGAAACGGAAATTTAAATCAAATTGTTTCACTCTGTTCTATGCTACCAAATAGAGTGCGAGTTCGCAGAATGGGAGGACGCACGCACTTGAAAACAATTGAGAAAAAAAATACTCAAATACCACTTTAAAACCAATTTGTACCATGAACACCCCAAACGGTTTTGCGATCAAATTCAACCTTTTTCCTCCATGCCATTTTTTATTTCCATAGAAAATAGAACAGAGATCCTACACTCTTCTTGTGTAAGCTAGAAAAGTAAGCAAACTTGGTGCAATCAAGGCTATTTATCTTGTTCATCTAATAAAATAGGAGAGCAGTGTGCAAACGAGGAAAAGAGAAGTTCAATCATTGTTTAATGTTCACTTCGAAATAAAATCTGCAATTGATGTAAGAATATTTAAATTCTCTGGTTAGCTGGATAACGAAGTTTACACTTTGGAACAAAACCTATAGCTTCATTTTTGAGTTTTGAATATCACCATAGACCTTTGCTTACCTTTTTGTCCTATACTGACTATGCCAATTAATATTAGAGAATGGGAGTTCAATTCACTTGTAGTTGTATGAGATGGAAGTTTAATGAATTGTATAGGAATGACCATCATATTATACACCATTTTCTTGCGTGTAGCCAAACTAATGAAACTAAAGTAATCAATATCTCGGAGACTATCATCCACAACAATAAACAAGTAGACTGACCACCATTCACACATTTTTTTTCCAGCGAGTGCATTGCCTTCAAACCCCCCAAATTACATCATATTATGTTAATTTCAAATGCTGAACGGCCTATACTGCTATACATCAAGTTATGTAACAACAACTTATCTGTATGCTTCAGTTTATTTATGAATATGTGAGCATAAATAGCTTAATTCAATTGTATGTAAGTTGTCAACGCTATTTATATTAGTTACTGCTTAGTGAATCTAATTGTCACTTCATTTTGGAATCTTATTGAATTTGACTGAGAATTTTTTTAACCATGTCCTAGAGTCGTTCTTAGTTAATGCTCATTTAGCATTTGGTTGCGTAATCAGTTATTAATATTTTATCAAAACATGGCTTTTATATCGTTAGATGTAGGGAAAGTTCTTGAATGCTTTAACCACCAAAAAATATGAGCTATATATATCCTGTTCTTAAAATTACTATCTTGTAATCTTCCTTTGAGAAATGAACAAAAATCATTAGCTAATAAAACTAGAAGGCAGAAATTTTGAATCACGACTCAAGTGAAAAATAAATAAATTGAGAAGTTAAAAATATCAAACCTCAAAAGAGTAAGGAGCTGCCACACATCAGTGGCACGATTAATAAAAAAACATTCAAAATCGATGTAATTTACATTTCAAAAGAACTATTTTTGACTTTTAAAAATAGTGGTGGAATGAGATTTTTTTGTAAATGGAGTAGTTTCATTTAATTGCTAATATCTTGTTCATACAATGTACTCAGCTTTTTCAACAATACTAATTTCTTTATGGCCATTTTTTAGTTAGGTGAAAACAATTTCATCAATGAGTCATCTGAACAATGTGTGTTATTACCAAGTTTGTGCTATAATTATACATATGTAAATGTTCCAACTTGAAAAATATTTTATGCATTTTAATAGTTTTCATTCTTGGGTCGAGCCATGCATTGACAACTCGTTGGAGATTAAGGAGATAGAATCAACTTGCCTCTAGTGATAGAATAATGTCCCGAGTATGTATTTAAAATTATTTGCTTATGATGTACATATAAACTTTGATTTTTATTCCATAGTCAATTAACAATTTAATTGTGTTTTCCATGGTTTGAAATCATTTCTCGATAAATTCCACCACAGCCTAGAGAAGGCATTGATGATTTTCCGATAAATTGTGCAAGTATTGGCCCACATTCATGAAAAGAACATTATTCATCGAGATCTATCTCGATCAAATTTGTTTTTGGATGAAGATGAAAACGTGAAAGTATGAGATTTTGGATTAGGTAAATTTTAGCTTAAATGAGTTTTATGCGGTGCAATAGTTCATTTTAATTTCTAATAGTTTTCATTCTTTTTAGTCTTGGATCAAGCCCCTTATGCCTGGATGCACTAACGACTTATGGGAGATGGACGAGATAAAATCACCTTACCTCTATAGAGTGATGGAATATTGTCCAGTGTATATATTTAAAATTCTTTGCTTATGATGTACATGTTTGATTTTTATGACAATAATAGTGATCAATTAACAATTTAAAGTGATGTTTTTTATGCAAGTGTTTGAGCTCGTTTCTAAATGATATGAGTAACCACTATAGTACGGAGCAGACATTGATGATATTTCGACAAATTGTGCGAGTATTGGACTACTTTCATGAAAATAACATTATTCATCGAGATCTATCTCGATCAAATTTGTTTTTGGATGAAGATGAGAACATCAACGTATGAGATCTTGGATTAAGTAAATTTCAGCTTAAATGAGTTTTATGCGGTGCAATAGTTCATTTTAATTTTTAATTTATTGGATATTACATTTTATTATTTTGGTGTAGCAAAAGAGTTGAATGACGATGGTCATGCTTTAGTGTCAACTAGCGATGGAACAAATAGAGCTCCAGAGTATGCTTACGGGGAGGTTGATGCTAAAAGGAACATTTACAGCCTTGGCATGATACTTGCGGAGCTATTATACCCGTTTGAATCAGGATTCGAAAGTACTAAAGTTTTTGGGGACTTGAAAACTGGAGTGTTTCTGGATAGTTGGGAAGACGAGCATATAGCAGTTATTGGCTCTCTCAAGTCAACCTGCCAATAACTGCTACATGCTCGACTTCCCCACCATCTAGAAACACTCCAGTTTTCAAGTCCCAAAAAACTTTAGTACCTTCGAATCCTGATTCAAACGGGTATAATAACTCCGCAAGTATCACGCCAAGGCTGTAAATGTCCGTTTTAGCATCAACCTCCCCGTAAGCATACTCCAGAACTCTATTTGTTCCATCGCTAGTTAACACTAAAGCATGACCATCATCATCTAACTCTTTTGCTGCACCAAAATAATAAAATGTAATATCTGATAAATTAAAAATTAAAATGAACTATTACACCGCATAAAACTCATTTAAGCTAAGATTTACTTAATCCAAGATCTCATACGTTGATGTTCTCATCTTCATCCAAAAACAAATTTGATCGAGATAGATCTCGATGAATAATGTTATTTTCATGAACGTGGTCCAATACTCGCACAATTTGTCGAAAAATCATCAATGTCTGCTCCGTACTATAGTGGTTACTCATATCATTTAGAAACGAGCTCAAACACTTGCATAAAAAACATCACTTTAAATTGTTAATTGATCACTATTATTGTCATAAAAATCAAACATGTACATCATAAGCAAAGAATTTTAAATATATACACTGGACAATATTCCATCACTCTATAGATGGTAAGGTGATTTTATCTCGTCCATCTCCCATAAGTCGTTAGTGCATCCAGGCAAAAGGGACTTGATCTAAGACTAAAAAGAATGAAAACTATTAGAAATTAAAATGCATAAAGTATTTTTCAAACTACAACATTGACATATTATGCATACATTCAAGCACAAACCTAGTAATAACGCATAATGTTTGGATGACTCATTAATGAAATTGCTTTTCACTTCTCTAACAAATGGCTATAAAAAGACCAGAATTGTTAGAAAAGCTTAAGATCCAAGTAGATAGTATGAACCGAATATTAGCAACTACGTGAAACTACTCCATTACCATAGTTTTTAACAAGAACATCATAAAGGTAATTTGTCATGGTGTTTAATTTTCGTTATGTATGTTGTATTCTTTACTATGGTTCTGTGTGGATGTCCAAAATTTGTCACAAGAACATTTCAATTTTTTTAAGACCCTCCCCCATCAAACTCTTTATCCAGCAAAACCGGTCCTCTCCCTCTACTACTCATTTCATGATTGAAATCCCTCGTTTCCTATTCACACTATAAATTCCAACCATCTTTTCTTTCTACAATCCCCAATTTCAAAGGAAGCTCTCCTCCTTTAATTTCCCCCTTTTCTCCAAATGCATGGAAGCCAGGTGTATATTAATGGTATCTTTTCTTAGCTTGATTGAATTAATTACCTACTTTTTATAAGTGGTTGAGAGTAATGGATTTTTTGTGTGTTTTATTGTTTATTGCGTTAAATGGTTAGTTGAGTTATTTTGTTTAGAATTATAGATATTTTATGTGTATCATAGTCTTCTGCATTCGATTGTCATCTCGGCTATTAATTTATGGCCATTGGTTATAATATGTTGAGAATCATAAAACATAGGAGCAGTGCACCACTATTTTTTGAATCACGTCTTTAGTGACTCGCATTCATATTTTCTTCTTTTTCTGGTCTACGATTAGTCAAAAATAGTTCTTTGAATTGAAAATTACTTTTGAGTTGAATTCATTTTTCAATTATTAGCGTCATCGATATGGCTACTCCTTGCTCACTCTTTTGAGGTATGATATTTTTAACAACTTCTCGTTTTATTTTTTTACTTTAAATTATAATTCAAAATTTCTACATTCTAATTTACTTAGTTAATGATTTATGTTTACATTTCAAAGTGAGATATCAAGGTGGTAATTTTAAGAAAACTTTATATATAGCTCATTGCAAAAGCACTCAATAACTTGCCGTGCAACTAACAATATAAAAAAAGCCATCTTTTGATAAAATATAAAAAGTTTAGAAAATGATTACACAACCAACAGCTAAATTAGCCTTAACTTGTGTCTAATATGAAGGTTATTCCCATACAACCTTTGAACTTCCATGCGATACAAATGCATTGAACTCCCATTCCCTGTATTAATTGGTGTGCTAATAGCGCTCAATGCATTTGTTAGAATAGGACGAAAATGTGGCAAAGATCTACAGTGAGGTCCTACAATTTGTGCAGGAATCACACAAATTAGAGCTATAGCTTTTGTTTCATAGCGTAGACTTCTTGGTCCAGATAACATAGAATTCAAATATTCCTATATCAAGTGAATACTTTATTCCAAGTAAACAGTAACAACATTTATACTTTTCTTTTCCTTGTTGATTGCACACTATTTTCCTGTCTATATGTTATTAGATGAACAGTGATCAATAGCCGTAACAACAAGAATTCATGCTCCTTAATTGCACTCAGTGCGCTAAGCTTTTTAATTACATAAAAAGGGTATTGAACCACTGTTCTAAATTTTGTGGAAACAAAAAAAATGGGAGTGAGGAAAAAGGCTAAATTTGATTTGGAACCTGTTGTGAGGCTTCATGGTACAAATCAGTTTTAAAGTGATATTGGACTAGTGTCTTTCTTAATTGTTTACAAGTGTGTGCACCCCACCTTTTTGGCAAACTTGCACTCTATTTGATAGCATGGAACTAACTATCACGTTTTGCTAAAGTTTTACTTTAGTTTTTGAAGTTCATGGAACTCAATATTCTTTTAAAAAGGTTATGCTTATTTCATCTAATTCAAAAAAAGTTATGTTTATTAACATCAAGATGATAATTTTATTTGTTAATGATATTTTCAATCATAAATTATCGAGTTACGAGACAGTCTTTTTCTATTGAGTTCACTAAGCATGCAATTGTACACAAACTTACTCTTAACATTTATATCAGGATTCCAGTGTGACAATGCTCTCTCTCCTATCATATAATAGTTTATACATGTGATTACATAACAAGTAGAAAAATTGTAATTAAAAATTGTATATTGTACCTCAAGATTTTATGAAAAGAAATTGGTAGTCTTCAAAGATATTTTTTTTCCTTTCTTGTCCAACTTATTTTCACATTCGCCACAACATCAAAGCCACTTGACCCTGCAAAAAGAATACTCAAGAATCACAAAACTAATCTAGGACTGTGAATAAAAAAGATATTGTTGCACAAAAAAAAGCAAAATGTAAATTATTACCTATATGACGAAGCTCGGTAAAGTTTGTCTGATATCTCGACTCTTCTCCATTGTGTAGCTTACTGAAGTCCATATCATGTCCCCATTAATAGGACATAATATGTCGGAGCTCAAGGATGAAGACTACACACAAATTCAATATAAAAAGTTTCAATGTTTTATAGAGCGCAAATTACCTATTTAAGAGTTGTATTGTCAAAAACAATTTAACTTGTATATGTAAACTCAAAGTGAATAGCACTCAAGACCTAATTCTCGTAATAGATTATTATATATCCATTGCAACAAATTCTAGCATAGGGGAAATTCAGAGGGAGCCAGAACTTCAATCATAATGCTATACTATTAAAATGTCAACTAACATAACAGAATCACCTGGACAGGTTAGAGTCTTTTAAAAAGAACTTGTAAAGCTAATTGTACAACATTGGAGGTTGTTTCAGAGGTAAGCAGTTTGATCAAATTGATAGCCAAAATCAACCCTTAAAACGATAGAAGATCCTTATTATGAATTCTTAAGTAAGTTGTCTAGGAAAGTGATTGGCAATAAATCCTTAGAAGGTTTTGGAACATCGCTGGCAAAAATTGAAAATAAGGATTGTCTTTTGCAAACAACTTCTGTTGTGGAACAGCGTATGGCTCAACTATTTTCCAACAGAAATA
>CAIGRR010147612.1:0-18308 GCA_903798365.1 Fraxinus sp. 1973-6204
TTCCTTCAACAACTGTAAAAGCATGGAAGATATATCCTTCATAAAAGTTCACAGTGTGGCAACTATTCGTGAATAGTATGGCAATAGCTAAAGAGATGTCCTAGAACATTGAACAAATCTTTCACAAGCTTTTTCCTGTTGGCCTTCGAGTTTAAATAGCAAAACTTTACTTGAAAAATTAGTTTTCTAATAATAAGAGCTTCAATGAAAAATGTATTTGTTGAAAATGAAAAGTAATATATATGAAAGCTTGAAGGATGGTTATAGCTAATTGATTAATCAAGTCACGACTTACACAGGTTGGGAGCTTCTGTAGCAAAGCATTAAGATTTGTTCCTTCAAGACCTTTAAATTTTTTGTTTTCATTTTTTCTTCTTCTTTCAGCATCCTTTTCTTTTCCCTTCTTTAGGTTATTTGGTCTTTTTTTTTTTGTGTTTTTCTTCTTTATCCTTGCCTTTGCTATCTTTAATCTGATGTAAGATTCCAGAATCAGCAGAAATCTCTGCAGTAGGTGAAGCTATTGATGCATTAAATGGAGCTCTAGACTGCTGATCCTGCAGAAGACTTGGGCTCTCAACCCCCATTTGATATTTAGATTGGGGGGATACCTGATAAGATACTGAAATGGAGACCTCTGACCCAAAGCTGTTGGTCCTTAGTGGAAACATTGCGCTTGAAACATTATTTTGAGTGTTCAAGTTCTCATGTATAGACTGTAGCATCAAGGATTCCCAGTCGCCCGACCTTGAACTTTCTAGCACTCTATCTATGCATACCTTTTTTTTCGTGGATTTTATTATTCGATGACACTATAGTTTCTCGAATCTGCCTCAATCCTTTTCTCCTCATGCTGTGCACTGCCAAATTTAACTACAAACAAGGTGCAACATGTTAAAATTCATGATATTTTTACTACAAAATAAGATAAATCAAGTTGCATATGCACCTTAGTAGGAGCAGGGTTATCATTGAGTCTATCCAGCTTCGGACTTGGATCCAGGCAAAGTTGTGGTTGTAGGGCTTTCAAAATCCGGGCCTCCACTTTCTACATAAAAACTTCATAAGACACCATCTCCTTCTGGTGCATGCAATGAGAAAAACGGTTCACTTACCATTAGATCACCATATATCCAACCATGGTCTGATATAGATGGAATATCCTTTACTACATTTTCGAAGGACAGGCGCAGTCTATGGACATTAGGTAAAGCATCTCTAGAAGCCAAAGGAACTCCTATTTTAGAAGAGCACTTGCGGTAATGTTGTACCTGCAGAAGTAACATCTCACTTTACAAATTGTTTAAACCTAGCACGTACTCCATTTGCCATTTATTTTATCAAGTGATGGACAAATAAAGAAGCAAATGAAGTAGACTGATCAACCATGTTATTATGGTTTGAATGTCTAATACAGTATGGCCAGGAGCAATACAAAATGAAAATTGAAATCAAGTGAAGAAAGCAGAAATTAACCGTGTGATGGATTAAACACAAATCAGTAGTCAAGGGGAAAAATGCATAGTATAATTAGGTTCTACATGCCCAACAAAACAGAATTGCTTGAACTACTTAGAAAAATGGAAGGGAATTACCAACACAATAGCAGGACAGGACAGCCAATTGGTAGGAACAAGGTAACATGAATGCCTCCCCACCTCCGCACCCCACCCCCACAAATGTTAAATTGTTGAGAGGGGTACAGATCTCGAAAAGCTTACTAAAAGGATATGAAGAAAAATAAAGGTTTTTAATAATTAGTTTTTAGGAAAAAATGTTGGGACATAGTTATTAGGCTTCAGAATTCTTTTCAATATCTTTTGAGGGGCAGACAGTTTGCAAGCATGCTTCATATGTAGTAATTGAATCATTAATAAATTGACAAAGCAACATCTCTTCATGGAGATTTACACTCCAATTAATAATGCAGATTAGAAATTCTTTCCAGATGAAGATAATTATCTCACACTATTTGCTTTAATGTTCCCGAGATAACATACCTCACAGACAAGTGTCCATTTAATGTACTTGCATGGTATATCATCCAGAATGTCTCCAGGCAGTCGCTCGGATTCAATTGCTTTCATATAGCAAATTGCATAAATACAATTAAAAATTTACCCAAAAGTTCCGTTGTACAAACCATTGAAGATAAAACTATGGAACTATAGATAAGCAATGAAAATTCATTGTGCACAAAACGAATTTTTACATAGAAAAATTATTGCCATCACAAGCAAAGAATTCTATAAGATATATAATCTATGCAGCTATTTATAGTTAAAGATTTATATCCTCCACCAAGCCATTTGTGTGGTTGATAAGTAGGCATGCCACGATCATCATGGGAGGAAGAGTTACTCAAGAACACTAAATCCTAGCAAGCTGTAAATTTATACTGCCTCTCTAACACACGTGATACACTGTCAATATCAAACACTAAATTTGGTGATTCAAATCTTTTTGTAATATACTTTTGTACATTAAATCTATATGATGAGACCTAAGTAGAAGTTTTTAATATAAAATCCACTATGGAAGGGTAAAATGTACAACATAAACTGAAAGTACAACCACAATTATAAGCTTACCTGTGTATAATAGCTATCTGCAATTGTTGATACAAATCTTAAATAGATATTCATTATTAATACAATTGTATTGATTTTTTATATTGCACTTGCACTTGATGTTTTAGAAAAGGCTCTTAAAATTGCAGGTGCCCTCATTCGTTCTAATCCACTTCCCTCGAAAACCTGTAAGCTAGAGAAAAATCCTTGGTACGAAAAAAAGAAGAGATAAAATTAAGATTATTTTCCAATCTATAAATTTTCAAAGAACTAACAAGAGTTAACTGGCACACTGAAGTATTAGCATGAACTTATAGTGGCATATATCATTACTTACTTTTGGTGTAAAATAAATATGAATATCATATTCTTAAAACTTTATTATGGAAAATATGTTAGAAAATAGATTTCAACAATGGGGGTATCCGTTACATAATTGTTCTACCCCTAACAAAACAGAGAAGTAATTGTTTGGCCATTTGTTTCAATCCAGATTAAACCAACCTCCTCCAACTCCAAAGAGGGGTAAAGAAAGTGTTTGTCAGGGTATTAGAAACCTTTTCACACTAACATGGGAAGCATTTAACCACATATCCTCTGTGCTTTCACCTAGCACCTAATTTCCTATTACCTTTTGCTCAATTAAAGAGCTCAATTCACTTGAATACTTGCACCTTTTAGAAGGGTTTACACTTCCATCTCACTAAATTTATCATCTTCAATTCAAATTACCCCCACATCATAAATTCGCCAAGAAGCTATTAATTCAGAATTGGAACCCTAAAAACCCACTATGGAGATCGAGAAAAGAGTTGAACATAACTATTATGCAGCATCAAGAGTCTAGAAAACTTACCGAATGATTTTTCGAACATGCTCAGGAGGCATATCCTCCTTTTGCGTCTCCACAAATCCAAACTTCCTCTTATCGCTATA
Organism: Fraxinus sp. 1973-6204; assembly: GCA_903798365.1. Lineage (NCBI taxonomy): Eukaryota > Viridiplantae > Streptophyta > Magnoliopsida > Lamiales > Oleaceae > Fraxinus > Fraxinus sp. 1973-6204. The sequence goes on from CAIGRR010147612.1 coordinate 3,504, forward strand.
CCGTTTCGAGTTAAGTTGCATCCATTTCCTGGCTCACTCATCGAGTTGGGCCTCAGTTGGCAGAACAATGTAGGAAGGAGTAATCGACGGCGTTGGACCAGACGGAGCTACTCCGCTAGTCCCTGGTGCGGTTGATTGTCTACTTAAGGTGACTCCTTCACTAGTGGCGACTGTGCAACAGCGGCTGATTTATGTTGCCAACAAATTGTGACCGGAGCCATTTCATTTGGAAGACAGCGAAGGGGACAGAGGGTTGATTGCCCAGAAAAAAGAGCAATTATGCCAATTTTAAACTTTCTCCAAATGATGTCGTAGTGGTTAACGATTTGGGATTAAGACACGTGGCCAGAGTGAACAGTGCCAAAAGTCACTCTTTTATATGTTTATTATTATTTATGGATTATGGATATGGATATGGATAATAATTAATCATCTATCACATTTCACCACCTTTCACATTTCACTACACACCACATTTCCCACAATTATACACCACAACAGCAACGTTTTTGCTTCTCAAACATTTCACATTTTACATAAATGTTTTTCTCAAATCTAGTTTGTGTTTCATTAGTCCCCGAAAATTGATTTTGATATGGTAATATTTTCAATATAAGTAGTTTATTTATTTTGTTGGTATGTTTTTGTTTAGTTTCTTTTACAAATATTTACTTGAAAGCAAATAATGGACTATTGAAAAATGAAAATTATTTATGTTAAGGATTTGTGTTCTTCATTTTTTATTAATCGATTTGTCATCCACATGAAGGAATTGACCAAATCTCATTTTTTTCCAAACTTGTTGTAGGGATGGATTTAGAAAGTGTCGACAATGTGTTGTCCCACAAATCTTTTTTAATCAAATGCCCAAAGTTGGGTAGGAATTTGAGTCACGTGAGGAGGCGCATAGTTTCTATAATCAGTATGCACGAGAAGTGGGATTTAATACAAGAATAGCAAATAGTAAGAAGAAAAAGGAAATAAAAGAGACTAGAAATTATTTTTGTGCTCAAAGGAAGGTAAAACAAATGATACTTACAAGAGAAACATAAAAATCATATACAACGGGTTGGGGGAAGAAATTGTGAAAGTACATGAGTCGGATGCAATGCTAGATTATCTATGATCAAACAACAAATCAGACAGGATTCGGTTGTGAACAAATTTGTAGAGGAGCATAACCATGGTCTTACTACTCCTAGTAGGGTACAATTGTTGAGATCACAATGGACAGTGTCGGCCACAAAGAAGACACTTACACAACCGTTTGCAGAAGCCAATATACCAACATCCTACATTTGCGAGTTACGGAGATAGATTTGGGTGGTCCTTCATTGGTTGGGTGTGTCGAGAGAAATATCAGGAATTGTGAAAGGAATATATGAACATAACAAAGTGTTCATGATGCAGATGATCTAATTGAGCATTTTACGTTTGAGAAAGAGAAATGTCTGGACCTATTTTTCAACTATGAGACTAACTTGGACATGAAGTTGATTTTTTATTTTGGGCCGATTCCTAGTCAAGAAGATTGTATGCATACTTCCGTGATGTCATTGTGTTTGATACAACCTAAAACACCATAAATCACTCAATGATTTTTGTCCCTTTTGTTGGAATGAACTACCATGGATAGATAGTTATTTTTGCTTGTGGGTTATTGAGTGATGAAACAGCTGAACCATTTGTTTTGTTATTCTCAAAGCAATCTACATGAAAAAGATTTTCATGTCTTTTCAAAATGAATTTGTGTAGAGTAATCTTATATTTGCTCGAAGAGGTCGAACTCCGTTGATGCTAAAGTGTATACTGTGGAATGGCTTGAGCCAAGAAAGACTTTCGAACGTCAGTGTCTACTTACCTATTTCACAAATTTGAATTTCATCACATGTAGCTGTAGAATGTTTGAGTTTGAAAGAATTCCATGTCGACATATGCTTATCTATTTCAAGAAAAAGCAAATTTTGCTGTTACTGAATAAATATATTCTAGGCAGGTGGACGAAGAATGCACATGTTGGGTTAGTATACGAACCTACGGTTGGTTCATTTGTTGACAACAATTACAAGTAGTCATTGATGGGACAACATGGGATGTTGTCATACAAGGCTTCTTTGCTAGTTGATGATGCTCGAAACACCTATATGTTGGACGAATTTTATAAGTTGCATATCAATCGAAAGTAATTATTTCATTTATGTATTCATTATTAATATGTTTTGAAACTCATATAATAATTTGACATTTTCATCAGGTCGAATTTGATGGGCGAACCATATCATCCGAACTCCGCTCACAAGCCTGACAACTTTAGAGAAGACGTGCCCATACATGAATATTGCCATTAAAAATTATGACTTCGTTACAACTTCAATTATCCGTAATTTTGTTTAAATTTTCATGAAACAATTTTTGAGAAACAATGTAATATTGAGCAGAATCTATCTTAAATACACTTGACAAATAATGTATTCAAAAGCTTAGTTTCTGTCTTTCTTATGACACCACGTTTTGATTTATATGAAAAAAGAGAATAATCAAATGGAAATTCAAATGGAAGTTTCAATAACAAGATAACAGAATGGTGAAAATCTATACGAATCATCATCAACACAAGAAAAATGAAAGTACGAGTGACTTTCTTAGATAAAATAACACATACAGTTGGAGTTCAATAATAACTGATATTAGAGGCATCAACAATTATCTAGTATAGCCAACAAGGAGAAGGTTATTCAATCTACACTCTACATAGAGCACCACATGTTTGACCGCTACCACTATGAGGCCCTCTACATTCATGCTAGACCGTCTACCGCTATGAGACCCTCTAAATTCATGTTGGGTCATCTATCGCTACGAGATCAATGCAACACTTAACCTTAAAAATATCATTGAGTTGGATGGGAACCGATTAGCAGTTATCGTATACACAACCAACCACTGGATAGGTAGAGGTCTTCCACTCAAGATGTGGAGGTAGTAGGAGGTGCTATGTGAGACACGTGTCGTGATGACCGCCCGACAATTATATGGCTTCAAACACCTAAAAAATACTCCTAAGGCAAGATAAATATGGATCTTAAGATTCTGGCTATTTGAATATGCATTCGATCTTTTCTTCCTAAGATTACGTTCTTGAATTCCTCGCTAATTCTCATGTCGGTGGTAAAACAAAGGAAAAAAAGGAAAAAGCCCCAACCTTATTTCGTAGGTAACATTTCTTCATCGAAGTAGCAGAAGTACCTTGTACTGCTAGGAGGGTACAAAGGCTTGTTTCATAATCATTTCATTGGTTTCGTCTTTGGGAAACCATTGAACACAGAAGCTATGTTAAGGAGATGGACTATAAGTAAAATGCGCATGGTCAGAAATATAGTAGAGATGGAGTTGGAGTCCGTTGCAAAGGGTCATGACTTGCCGCCGCCGTCACCGTATGTGAAGTAGAGCCAATTCTGTATTTTGGAAACTTAGTTGGCAACCATGATGACCCTCCTGCAAAGTCAGTCGTAAAGAGCTATAGTCCTACCACAAATCCTGCCAGAGGTCATACGTGAGAAATTACCTCAAGTGGCACAAGTGGTTGTCTAACTTGTTATTTGGCCAATAATAGGAGACTTGGGGGCTATGTGGTTGCAGCTCCACAGTTTCCCCGACCCATGGTAGACTTGGAACGAAAGATAGAGAAAATGATGGCCTAGAAGATAGATGATGCATAACCCATTTGCGCCCCAAATCATGGCAGCACATCTAGAAAGGCTTCAAACAGCTGATGATAGAGGCATACCATGACTATGCAGCCCTGGATGCAATGATATGCTAGTCTTTTCCCTCGACACTCAGGAGAGAGGCTAGAGATTGGATCACCACTTTGGCACCCCGGTCTATAAAAACATTTGATGAGCTCTCTAGGAGTTTTGTGGCTCACTTCTTGAGTAGCAACAGGAAGAGAAAGACAACCATTGGATTGATGCAGGTTATACAGGAGAAAGATGAATCTTTGCAGAAATATTTGGCTAGGTTCAGTCGGGTGACACTTGGCATAAAGGAACTTCAAATGTCAGCAGTGGTAACATTGTTGATGAATGGTACACGGAACCATCCTTTAAGATGTCATTTTCCAAAAACTCTCCGGAATCGATGTATGACCTGCTGAAAAAGGTGACAAGTACATTTACACATAAGAAATAGAGAAGGTCACGAAAAACATCAATGAAGGATGGGAGGTAGAAAATCACGAGCGAAAGTCAAGTGATAAGCGATAACCCACAGACAAAGGCAAACCGAAGAATGAGCGCATAAATAAGGTGTATGCTCAGGATCGGTCCATCTGGCAGAGGCCTTTAATCTTTTAAATAATCCAGTCAAAGGTGTTGATGGAGATACGAGATATGAAAAAGCTTGACTGCCAAATCTAATGGCAGCATCCGCTAGCAAGAGAGACAAGAGCAGTTATTTCCACTTCAATAGGGAGCATGGGCATGATAAAAATGAATGTATCCATTTGAAAGAGGAGATCGAACGTCTCCTGAAGCGTGGACTCCTGACTAAGTACGTAAAGAATGATCGAGGCAAGCAAAAGGTTGATAATCGTCCACCACCCAAGGCCGGTGTAATAAATGTGATAATTAGAGAGATCGTACCAGATGGGGATTCAAAGTCAGCCAGAAAGAGTTATGCTAGCATAGTTAAGGTCAACTCTACTCAGGAGGAGGCAATGTTCGATCAAAGTATCACTTTTAGTGAGGAATATTTAATTGGCGTAGCAACCTCCCACAATGATGCTTTGGTGATCGTCGTTGACATAACAAATTACAATGTCAAGAGGGTGTTGATCGATAGTTGTAGCGCAATAAATGTCCTTACTTGGGAAGCATTGTGGGATTGAAAATTTTCTCGAAAAGATTAAAAGCAATATCCACCCACCTCCAAGGATTCGGAGGGGCCACTATCATACCAGAAGGAGCCATGGAGCTCCCAGTGACATTGGACACTTATCCTACGAGCGTTTTGATCATGGAAAACTTTTTGGTTGTCAAGGCCTCCATGGCATATAATGTAATCTACGGTCGACCTCTACTAAATGCTGCTGGTGCCATTCCTTCCATTATCACCAAGTTATGAAATTCCCAACCACTCGTGGTGTTGGGTGTGTAAGGGGCAACCAACAATCTTTGAGAAAGTGCTATGTTGATAGTATACATGCTAAGGGATCTCCATTAGTTATGATATTGGATTTCGACCCTCTAAGGGGAAGAATCGAGCCCCTCAACATGACGAAAAAAATCTCGTTGGCAAAAGGACGTGAATTTAGCATTGGGACAAGCTTAAAGTCAGAAGAAAGAGAAGAATTGGTGAAGTGTTACCACTTCTTCAAGGCAATTGGGGGTTCTACCAACTGTGAATGGACTAAGGAGTGTGATGAGTCTTTTGAATCCTTGAAATAGTCAGTACAACAGCCACCGATTTTTACTAGGTCGTACGCAGGGGATGTGCTATGTTAATACTTAACAGTATCAAAGCATGCGGTCAGTGATGTGTTGGTGAAGAAATTTTCAAAGGTACAGAAGCCAGTCTACAATGTCAGCTAAGTGTTTAGAGGCACGGAAACACGATATACCTCGTAGAGCAATTGGTGTTTGAATTGATTGTAGCAGTCATAATTTAAGGCCATACTTCCAGTCTCATACAGCACGAGTCATGATGAATTAGCCTATTAAGAAGATTTTGTATCGACTTGAAGCTTCTAAGAGAATGTTAAAGTGGGCAGTCGAGTTAAGTAAATTTGACATCGAGTGTAAGCCAAGAACGGCTATCAAGGTGCAAGCATTAGTGAATTTTATCGCAGAGCTTATAGCCTCATTTGACTATCCCTTACGACAGGAAACAGTTTGGAAACTCTTTGTGGATGGTCCCTATACTGTGAAGGATTTAGAGCAGGCATCATTATGATAGTGTCGAAATCTGAAGACTTGAGGTATTCTTTGAGCTTCGAGTTCTCGATAACAAATAATGATGCTGAGTATGAGCCAGTAATCATGGGCATGGGCTTGGCAGTCAGACTTGGGGTGTCATTAGTAGAAATTTACAGTGGCTCTCAGTTGATAGTTGGAAAAGTGACGGGGAGAATTTGAAGCAAATGATGGTAAAATGGTAGCTTATTTGATGAAAGTTAAGGACATGCAAAGAGGATTTGCAAGTTTCAAAATAACCAAAGTCCTCTGCCAAGATAATGAACGAGTCGACGCTTTGTCTAAGCTTGCGTCCGCAAACTCAAAAAAATCTGCCTAGGACGACAAATGTACAAATCCTGCGACAGCCGAGTATTATGCACACAGTTCACATAGCAAACATGGAGCATGAGAAAAGTTGGATGACCCATTGATCGATTATCTTATGGAAGATAAACTACCATAAGATGTATTTGAGGCGAGAAGACTGAAAATTCGAGCAGCCTTGTTCACAATAATCGATGGACAACTCTACAAACGAGGATTCACCATGCCGTACTTAAGGTGTTTGTGCCCAACTGAGGCACATAAGGTGCTATTCGAGATACATGCAGAAATTTATGGCAATCAAGGGGTAACTACCTTTGTATTCAAAGCTATGCGACGAGGTACTATTGGACCATGATGAAGGAAGATGCCAAAGAGTTGGTAAAAAAGTGTGATGCATGTTGGCATTATGAGAATTTGATTCATATTCCTATCGAGCTACATTCAGTTATTTTCGGGATATGCCCTTTCTTTCAATAGGGATGGATATTCTAGGGCCCTTGCTTGTGGCCAAAGGACAGAAAAAGTTCTTGCTAGTAGCCATTGATTACTTACTAAATGGGTCGAGGTAGAATCTTTAGCCACAATCACAATGACTAAAGTATAGAGTTTTATTTGGAAAAATATTATATATATGCTTGGTATACCGAAAGTCCTCATTACCGACAATGACAAGCAGTTTGACAATCATGGCTTCAAGGCCTTTTGTACAGGTTATCACACAAATCATAGAGTCACTTCCGCCGCTCACCTCCAGTGTAATGGGCAGGCAAAAGTAACAAACTGAGCGATACTAGGAAATTTAAAGACGAGATTGGAAAAGGAAAATGGGCTTTGGGAAGATGAATTGCCTAATGTGTTGTAGGCGTATCACATGACCCCGTGAGAACCAACGGGAGAAACACCTTTGAAGTTATCTTTCTGAATGGAAGCCGTTGTCCATGTGGAAATCCTAAACCAAACTGGTAGAATGAAAGTTACGAAGCTTGACACAGCGGCTACCAGCGCGGAGCTCGACCTACTTGAGGGAGTGCGAAAGAAATAGCTGTCAGGATGGCGACTTACAAGCAAGGCTGCCGAATACCTTAATCGAATGGTGAGACCAAGAGTTTTTCAGCCGGTAGATTTCATATTAAGGAAGGCAGCAACAGCGGGGCACCCTCCATCCAAGCTTAGGTCAAATTGGGAAAGACCATACGATGTGATTTGTAGCCTTGAAAATGGGGCTTATAGTCTAAAGGACTTGAAAGGAAAATCACCGGGCAAGCAGTGGAACACCGAACATCTCAATAAGTACTATCACAGGCAGGGATTTCAAATCACATGCTGTCATTTGTAAATATAGTTGTTAGGGTGTTTTATGAGTTTTCCTAGTGTAGTGTTTAATATTTTTTTGTAATTATAGTCGTTAAGATGTTTTATTGGTTTCCTTAATGTAATGCCCTGCACACTCTATTGTAATCGTTAAATGAGAGGTCTAAGTGGCAACGGATGATGAGGGCACTAAGGAAATGCAAGCCAGTTGGGACGTCTCGGAGCGCCTACTGAGTCTCTAAATCTAGGCAAGTTAAATGTCAGTCTGGTGGTGAGTTTTCAAAATCAAAAAATGGTTAAAGCTAAAAATCACTATATCTCGTACTCTACAATCCTAAATCGCTCGACATATAACGGTGAGCAACGAAGCCAAAAAATTGGTTAGCTCAAAATTGCTCTACGGTCTTGTGGTGAGTTTTCAAAACTAAAAAATGGTTAAATCTAAAAATCATTAGACCTCGTACTCTACAATCCTAAATCGCTCGATACATGGCGGTGAGCACCGAAGCCAAAAAATTGGTTAGCTTAAAATCACTCTACGGTCTGGTAGTGAGTTTTCAAAACTAAAAAATGGTTAAAGCTCAAAATCACTGGGCCTCGTACTCTACAATCCTGAATTGCTCGACCATAGAGGTGAACAATGAAGCCAAAAAATTGGTTAGCTCATAATCACTCTAAGTTTGGTGGAGAGTTTTCGAAACAAAAAAATGGTTAAAACTCAAAATCACTAGACTTGTACTAATCCCAAATTGTTTGACACAGTGGTGAGCAACAAAATAAAAAAAAGGAAGGGTCGGTTGGCTCGAAATCGCCATGCAGTCGGGTAAAGAGCCTTCAAAATCTAAAGTTGGTTAAGACCTTAGTTCGCTATACCCCGAGCTATACATTCAACATAGCTCAAGGGACTCTACAATTCAATGTAGACCAAGGAGTCTCACAATTCGACATAATCCGAAGGGTAGGGCGGTGAGTAACGAAACTAAAAAATTGGTTCATGATCGACAATTGAAATATGAGAATCGAAATCGCTACCCGGGCCTGTGGTCGACGTGTGCGTGTAGACCGCATAACAATCGACCCATGCCTGTCTGTCATATGACGATCAATGACTGACGGTTGGCTGTTATGTAGCCCGTGTACCTCCAGTGGTTGTTGCACCCACCAACCACTACTCGATTGAATTAGAAGAGTTGTACATGTGCATAGATAGGCAAATTAACTTTCGCATATTGGCAAGCGACGCCTACACTACAAGATAAAAAAACTAATCAACAATAATGTTCCATAAGAATGCATTCATACTTAAAATAAAGTGTGATTGTTTGTCCACATCCCGGACCAAGAGAAATCACTAGACAATCTAAAGATAAAAATGAATAATAGTAAAAAGTGCTAAAAGATCTACAACAAAAAACTATGTCAACCCAAATGCAAAGTCCCTTCGCTTTCATCTCACGATGTGCACCCGCATGTCTTGGATTGAGGGGATCCGCTCTCTCTTTGTTTGCGTTATGCTAGAAACCTATCGAAAATCGAATGACTGATAGAAGTGTGCTTAGTAGATATACACTCCTTGGTCAATTTGATGGACGCCGCCATCAAATTGATAACCTGTATAATACTAAAAACAATCACACCAAAAAAGGTATCCAGAATAAAAATACTCATGTATCGATTAATACCGATATAAATAGCAAAGCTATTCAATTCTGTAATTTAGTAATTCAGTAATTTTGGTCATACGCACGCGAAGCTGCCCGAAGGCTATTATCTGGTCATACACTATGGAAACACATTCACAATAGTGCAGAGATGATAAAATCACCATAATGGTCATACACTGTGGAAACACATTCACACCAGTGTAGAGCGAGTAAAATCACCTAGGTACTTTTTGATGATTTTAAAAATAACTTTAGATACGTTGAAACATACTAATAGAACATGTAAATGAAATGAATTATTTGAATTGAATTTAAAATTTTAAAAGAACTAATTATAAAATCCATATTATTTTCATGCTGTCAATTCAACTATAACAAATATGCAACTTTTTGACATAATATAAATTTAATAAATACTTATTTCTGAGAATTAAGTTTCTCCTGTCATTCAAGACAAGCCACATGCTATGAAAGTCGATAAACTCTTTCAATCATTTCGTTACCACATGAAATATGATACAAAATAACCAATTTAACCACTATCATATTAAATAGCTTTGAATATAATAACTGAATACTAAAACTTGATTTCTCAGTACTTGAATAAATTACCCAAATTTCGTTTAATCAACTGGAGCTAATTCTACTTTCTAATACCTTCACCAGTATTTACGATATCCAAATTTACTCGTCCCAATCTTAAAAATAATCACACCTTCCAATCTAGTGAAAACTAACAACCAACAACTCAACCAATTTAACTTTCATCTTGTTCCATAAATTCATGCTTTTACGTGAGTTATTTCATCAACATAACATTTCCACAAACTATGTTTACTCAAAAATCCAATTAAAAATTCTACGGTTTGCTAGAATTGCTTCCCTTATGCAATTAGCATAACAAATCAAGAAGGCTGGCTTAAAACTGTACTGCTTTTACTAAATCTGAAAATTACACCAACCAATTAAAACCCTCGATATTTAGCATAAATTATACCATAAAACATTTACTTCTATACCTCTTTAAGATAAGAAATGAAGAAATTGAACTCAAACTTGAAGAAGTTAGCACATAATTCCTTCATTCGTTCCTTTTTTCCCCTTTTCTTTCTCTTTTTTCTTCCTTTCTTTTTTCAGTTTTCTACCTTACCGTTCCTCAGATTCTGTGCGTGTATAGAAAATGTAGAAAATGAAGAATAGGTTAAATGGGTGGAGCACTAACTCAAATTTTGCAAAGGAAGTTCCTCATCTTCCATTTAATATAACATTTAGTCATTTAACTTCCAATAATAGTTAAGTACATCCCCAAATTTAAATTTAATTCATCTTGAACCCTCAAGTATTGTCAATTATAAAATAAACCCAAGAAAATAATTTATTCCATATAAGTCCCTATTTGACTTTGACTTTGACTAGTCGTACCTTTGACTTTGAATAAGAAATCTTGAATTTTGACTAATATAAAATGGGGCATAACACAGATCCTCAAGATTTTGAGTTACAATTTTCTAAAGTTGTCTATCTATATAAAGTTTCAGAATCGGTTCTTCGTATTTAAAATGATATCCCAAAGTCTGCACTTCATGCATTTGCATAAACTAATTGCATGAGTCTAGGCACAAACGGGATAATTTTTCCAGGAAGCGTAAGAACTGCTTTGAAACTGCGTGAAATCCCCACAAGAGGAGGGTAAAGTCAATATTTCCCCGCCGCGTACAAAATAAATTTGGTAGCTGAGTGCACACGTTTTTTTCCTCCCCACATTGATAGAAGTAGATAAATGGGAATTAATTCTAACTCTTAGAGTCCATATGATTTGAAATCATCTTCATCGAAGATCCGTAGAGTGAGTGATTTACGTATGTTTTTCCACAGTATGCCGAAATAATCCTAAAATTNACGTTTTTTTCCTCCCCACATTGATAGAAGTAGATAAATGGGAATTAATTCTAACTCTTAGAGTCCATATGATTTGAAATCATCTTCATCGAAGATCCGTAGAGTGAGTGATTTACGTATGTTTTTCCACAGTATGCCGAAATAATCCTAAAATTCTTTGCCGAAGCACTAATTAATTTATCAATTTATCTTAATGAATGAATTAGACTTTTAAATTGTAGAGTGTCCTTGTTGAACATGTTAGGAAGTTACATGAATAAGTGGTATTTATAGGAAACCCATCTAAACCCTAGTCTAAACGGAAATAAACTTTAAAAGATTACAAAAGATATCAAAAGTAGAATCCTAACATAATTAGGAAATTCGCGTCTTGAATAATACTATGCGGCCGCATAGTATTATTACTTGCGGTCGCATAGACCAATTTTGGACTGCCATGGATTTTCTGCAAGCCCTCCTTCCGTTACTTGAATCATGTTGATCCATCTAGTTTCTTCTCCCGAACCCAACACGAAACTTGTTCACTTGCTTGTTAACTTTGACATTTCGTTCACCGTAGTTTGAGCGAGCAATCTCATCGCCTCTTTCACCCGTCTTGCTCTCGACCGTGTCATCGGACCTGCTTCGATAATCAACGAATCCTTTCCCGGGCTTGACTTTGACGCGCTCGACTTCGTGCTCACATCATGTATGTTAGTGGCACTTGGGATGCTAGGACTTAAGACGTCACATCAGTACTCGAGTCCGAGCAACATAAATCACCGAGCAATTCCATTTGTACAGCAAGGGTTGACCGAAAAGGTTAACAAACTCTCACAGTGGTGGGACCCATTGTGACAAAAAAAAAAAATTACCCACCCACTCACCCCATGTTTGAGAGCTTGTCAACAAAGCCACCCCCTCTCCCCTGTACAAGTAGCACGGTTGTAAATCACCTTTGTTGTTGATTCAAATATATTTTAAGAGGGAACGAAAGTTGGTTTAACAAGGTAGTTACCATAATTTAGGAGAGGTTTTATGACTAGATATCTAGTGTTTCATATCCTGGATTATGTATATTGTTAGAATTTGGGTTGATATGTCTGGGCGTGTTTGTCAGGGGCTAACTAAATGCACTAGAGCTTGATAATGGAAGACATATGTTGTATGAAATGATTGAGAAGACATGAAAATGAGTACATATTTGAATGCATGTTGCATTGAGTTTTATTGTCATGGAACATTGGAATGGAAACTGATTAGTGTACTTATTGCATGATTGGAAGGGAGATTTGAATACCTCCTTTCTATCACTTTACCATGCCAAATACGGAGGGAGGGAGGGAGGGAGGGAGGGAGGGAGAGAGAGAGAGAGAGCATTAGTTGGACAATCACACATTGCTTAATAAAATGCTTTTTTGTTAATATTTTATTTGTGAAACAATTAATTATGGTGCATTTTTACGGGTGCAGATGATACAACTCTTACATTCTCATTTACTTTTTATCACTTGCGTTGAAGACTCTAAGTTTTAAATCAAATGAGTTGTCAATTTACTTTTTAAGATTGGGTCATTCTTGAAGTAGACAAAGGTCTTTGAGTTATGTAATATTGCATTTTAAAGGTTTTCATATTATTAGAATAAGTAACTCTAATATTGAAATTAATTATATTAAAAGTTTATTTGTAAGTAAATTTACTTATTCAGAGAATTCTTGAAACTATGACAACTGGAAAAGATTGGTCGGTGGGAACTGTGGTTGTGAGATTGGAACTCTGACGAATTGCTATATTAGAAGAGTCGATGAAATCTAGCTTCAACTCCGTATCATCATCCGGTTTTAGTTTCGGGTCAAGTATTAATACAATAGTAAATGACAAGGATTTGGACATATTTCAACCGTTTGATCATCATGAGCACGTCCTGATCTCTAGATTAATTAGGACTCTGGAATCCAAGGAAGAAGTAAATTGTTTTGTTGTTGATGTTAGAGAAAATTACATTCATTGTTTAAATTTAAATTTAAATTAACACTTACATGTTCGATCATATTTCCTTATTGGACTTTCAATTTTTTTTTTTATATTTAGATCTAACTTTTTATGGACGTGGATACAAAATTGTTCATTCATATTACTAATTTTTCCTCAAGCTGTCGACATAAGAGAATATTCTAGAATGCATTCAATAATACTAGAAAGTTCAGCCACAGAAATAAGCATCTATATATATTTGTGTTCAATCATGCTATAGGAAATTTTGATAGACAACACATGACATGAAATTATTGGAAGATGGAGAGAGAGAAAAAAATAGGCTAATCACGTGTCGCCCCATTAGCGTCGGTATGAATTCTGTCAACATTTTTTGTACTCGTTGCTTTTTTCATTTGTGTTTGCTGCGTGAATATGTACGGGTGGTCATCTAGAGAGACGATGAGAAAGAGTGCAGGAACGGTAGAAATGATTAGAGAGAGAGACATTTTATGTATTATAATAGAGAAAATAGTGGTGAGTATATATAATACTAGTTTGTTGCCCATGCAATGGACGGGCGGAGTTATTTTGAAAGTAAAATTAGTGTTGAACGAAGTAAGTAAAATGAGCTTAATTTGATGTGGTCAATTTACATATGATTTTACTCTTCGGAATTTAGCAAAATGAGGAAATTAAATGTCATATATAGGTGGGATGATGAATCAAAAAACTACTGCATCAAAGATGACTATGCAAGTGTTTTTTTATCCATCTCTTCTGTCGGAAGAATTTTTGGTTTCTTTTTGTGGCCGTTCAAGTTCATCTGGTATCAGAGTAAAACTCAAGGATTACAAGAATAAAAATACGTACAAAAAAGAGCAACAAATAATCTATTTTTTCCACAAGTGAAATTAATAGTAGCATTCCCCGTTGCACCAGAAGTTGAAGCACCAACTCCCGTTGCTGAAGTTGTACTTGTTGAAGTTTGTTAATTCTATATCGAGCCTGATGAAGTTCCACTTGAAGGATAGATATCATTGGAGCAGCATTTGTTGGTTGGTTGAGTATGGGTTAACCAATTACTTGCTTTCATGTATCTAATGTTTTGCAACCAACAAGATCCCACTTTGTTGCCCCTTCCATTGGGTTGTAAAGTTCAAACAGGGCTTAAATTGCAAGAAACAAAACTATTTTTAATATTAGATAAGATAGGATAAAAATTAGAAGTTGAGAACAAAAAGAAAGCGAACTTTATACTTGTTAATGAAATGGTCCAAGTTTTAATAATCATCTCGATGTAAACAGACCACAAATCTCCAAGCACAAAATTGTTCAATCACCTTTAATAAAAGTCAAGCATATTATTGTAAAGGACATCACATTTTGCAAAAGAGGATCTCTCTTGTTATATGTGTTATATATTTATACAATAAATATAATTTGTGAAAGAAATAATTAATTAAGATGAACTGCCCAACTGGTAAAAAGTGTGGAATCTGTGTGGGACGTCAAGGGTTCGAGCCACGCCTCACGCAATAAAATCTCCTAATTCCTCTGCAATATTCTTGTCTTCTTTTATTCTTTTGTTCTTGATCACATACTTTATTTCTTTGCCATATAACTTCAACATCTCAATCTGGTGATTGGTGTCACAATAAGTGGTATCAATCCTAACAAGCGGTATCAGATAAAT
>CAIGRR010147622.1:0-16002 GCA_903798365.1 Fraxinus sp. 1973-6204
AAAAAAAAAAATCAAATAACAAAGAAAAACATAAAGCAACAACAATTGGTTTTCCTTCTTGTATCTACATAAATTTGGAGTCCTAAATTTGGAAGTTGTGCAGAGCTCCATACATGGGAGTAAGTCTGCTTCAACATAAGCCACACCCCCTCCATTTTCAAATGATATTGGAACTAGGTTTCCAGGGTCAGTTATGCCTTTCCTAAGGCCTAAACCCAAAGAAAATGAGAAGAAAGTTAAAATTCAACTTCTGGAAGACCGAGATGTATAGAGTTTAACTAACCCAGCATACCGTGATATTAAAATGCTGCAAGAACTAGACTAGCGTACAGGTTGTGCAGTAAGGATTCACGAATGCCATATAGCCAAGTGCACGAAAATAATAATCTTAAAACCTTATCAGGTGAAAGACAAGTCCAGTACTTCAAAACAAAAGCAATATTTCACAAGAAAATAACAAAAACGTAAAAAAGGAATTCTTTTCAAGGGGGATTCCAACTATTCAATGGAAGTGTGTGAATAATTATGAAGCATAAGGACATCAAACCAAGAAAAATAATAATAAATGTCATAGTTTTCATCAATTGCACATTGATCTCATACACAAAAGCATATGATACAATACTCATAAAGTTATGGCACCAACTTCTGAAGCTGGAAAAATTGGGTCCTTAGGGGGGGACAAAGAATAAAAAAGAAAAGTCACGCTGTAACCAAAATATATGAAATTGAGACTATTTCATTGATTGTGGTAAGCAATTTTTAATTCCATTGTCAACCACATGTTAAAGCCAAAAACAATAGTATGTAGAGATAAGTGATTCTAAGTTTTAAGTGACCAGAGCAGCTAAAAATTTGTCATGTAGAGAAAAACTAAATATTAGATATTGGCTGTTTAATCATAAAAAACTTTTTGCAAGAGCATAAACAAACAGGCGTGCCTAACATTGCAAAAGAGATCAATAACCTTTTTATTAATTCCTGGGAACATTGTTATATTCATGCTCAATTTCCGGCCTAAAGGAAAAAGAAAGTTCCAACTTCAGCCTTTTATTCTAACTCCTTAATAAATTTCCCAAATAAGCACAGTATACACGTTTACGGCCATACACAATTCTTAAATCTTAATTTCTACGACTCCGTTTAAAACCCTAACTTTGTGAACAATAAAAAATATAAAACCTCCAGGCCAATCCTTGCAAAACCAATTAATTATAAAAAGGTCAACAATTATCAGTTACTAATTATATAAAAAATTTGAAACCAAATTAAACTTCTCCTTCCAAATGTAATAAAAATCCCTATAAACTCTTAAATCATATTATTCACACAGCATATAATTAAAAAAAAATAAAGAAAGAAAAAAAGAAAAAAAATACCTGAATAGGGAAAGAAGAGAAGGGAATCAAAACCGGACACTGAGACTTCAGATCGTCGAGAAACGTTTTGGACTCCCCAACACACGTGGATGTAGACGACGGCGGCTGAAACGACGTCGCAGATGCCGCCACTACACACATCAATATACTGGCGTATACCCTCCTCGATAACTCTATTGACAAAACAATCATCATTTTATTCTTATTTCAATTCCCTAACTGCTCTTGAAAATGAATTAATTTCTCCCAATAATTTGTAAATTGAATTTTCCTTTTGTTGTGGAGAATTTGGGAAATTTTTATTTCTCTCAAGCTCTCTTTTTCAGCGACTTTCTATCGACGTAAAAGAATTGGTTTCATTTATTCATTTTTCCCTTTTATACTGTTTTTTTGTTTTGATCACGTGGTTGACTGGGTGCTGATCGTGACGATCGTCCCACCTGTACTGTAGATATACTCGGTGACAGTCGACTTTGATTCGTTAATAGGAGAACATAATGCGGGTGGTATGGAAAAAGATCACGTGCTGGCGGAACACAGTAAGAAATGAAGATAATATGTAACT
Source organism: Fraxinus sp. 1973-6204 (assembly GCA_903798365.1). Classification (NCBI taxonomy): domain Eukaryota; kingdom Viridiplantae; phylum Streptophyta; class Magnoliopsida; order Lamiales; family Oleaceae; genus Fraxinus; species Fraxinus sp. 1973-6204. The sequence goes on from CAIGRR010147622.1 coordinate 1,945, forward strand.
GTCAATTAATTGAAGTTTGATCTGAATTCAATTAAATTAATGAGATAAATTTAAGGTCTCAGTCCAACGTCAGATCAAGATTCGAATCCAATAATTCATTAACTAAATGAAGCAAAATATGAATATAGGTCAATCCGATCTAATTACAATCTTATCCGATTTGTTAATATATTTATATATTATCGCATAATTTATTATACATAATTTTTTTTTCATTTTGAAACTTATATTATACTTTACACATAATTTTAAAATAATAAATGATATTAGATAATAGTATAAAATTGTTAATTGAAATATTTGGAGAGAAATAAGATAAAAAGTCAATTACTTTATTTTTATAGACTAAACAATCATATGGGCAAACAGTTGGAGTTGCTTTTATAGGATTTGTAGTTTATAAATATGTGGGCCAAGAATTGGGTAATAAATTATTTGGGCATTTTAATTATAAGGTTTAGAAATTGATTAATATAAATTTTTTATCTTCACAATTTCTTCAATATAGAAATTACACCCATCCATATTTTTCAACTTTCAATTTCAAAAATCAAATTCAAAAGTTTTTTATTCAAAAATTAGGTGAAAATTTAATTTGTTTAATATTAATAATGGTGATCTGGTATGTCTGTGGGCCGATCTCGAGCAGTTGGACCCGATCTAAGCCCATCCCAATTGGGATGCTCCCAAGGTCGGGGTCCAAGTAACTAGTTCTGGACGAGCACCCTTGCCTACTTAACCCCATCACACGTTACCAAAGGATGTTAGTTCCACCTAAACACAATTTCCCAACTTATTACCTAATTTAGCCTGAACTCAAGCAGTGCACTCCCAACACAACACAAACACCATAAATAAACTAGAAGAGCTACAGGTACTTGAGTCTTTTTAGGACTTCACCTTCAATATCTATTAATACATAACATAGCCCCAATATTTAGGTACGTTTTCAACATACATTCGGGCATATATCTTCTTCATCGGTTGTCTGACTTGAACATCAGAGGGGCGACGAGAACGCCTTTGTTTCCAGTATTGAAGATCGGGGACGACAGAGTTCAACCTTGGAGTTCGAATTCATTCAGGTACGAGTTTTTGATAACATCAAATAATAATATTAAAAATCAAATTAATCTAAATATTAAGTTCATCTCATCCCATTTCCATCCACCCTACCAAATTTAATTCCCAAACCCAAATTATTTCCTTTTTCTCTCTTCTCTCACTGTTCTATCTAGCCTTTCCCTTGCACAGATCACCGACGTCAAAAGACAACAATACTATGCAAAGAAGATGATAGCCACGTTGATCTGCGCAATGGCTATAGTTGGTCCACCGTTTTCACGGCGACGCTTTGCTGAAAAGTCAGCGAGCAACGATAAATAGCATTGTTGTGCTGCGATGTTGTGCAAAGCTATCGTGCGCGTGGGACTGTGCAAAGCCGCCAATCACCCCTTCATTCACCGATGTCGAATCACCCCTTTAATCGACCACCCCCATCATCTCTGTCACCCTCACCCTTTCATTTAACGGTGCCACGTAGATTTGGTGTTTCTTCTCTCTAATATGTTTGGGGGAGACTCCATGCTCCAGCTGTCGCCGTGTGACGACACTGTGAAGGCTACAGTCGTCGTTGTAGCGACGGTGACGTGGTGTTTCTAGGTGTTGGCGATAAGGTGGTTGTTTCTAGGTGTTTTGGAGTGTGACCAATAAATAAGTTGTGACATATAAATATGTAACTGTGAATTAATTATATAACCGGTTCTTGATATATTTAATTAATAAAATATTTTTAATTATTTATTTATCACTTGAGATTTGAAAATTTCAACTTATTGTCTGAATTTTAGTTTAAATTTTGAATCGACCTATATCTTACACTTAAGATATGAATTTTTCCCTTTTTCAATTTTGGATTCAATATCCGATGACATAGCAAATTGAATATGAATTTAACAATCGAATATTCCGTTGGATATTCGAATCGGATAATTATTTTTATGGATGGGATGTGTGCAGACCAAATCCATTTACATATCTAATAATAGGTTTTTTTATTTTGTTTCATTTAACCGTGATTTTAAATGCATCGTGGGTTCCCCAACTTTGACCATAGTTGTATTTAGGTCACTCATTTTCAATTTAATTCAATTATATCATTTGACTTGAACCTATAAATAAATCTAGTCACTTATCTTCAATTTGATACGATCGGTCACTTAACTTCGAATTGCTTGCAAAAATGGTAATAAAACTTTTGTTAATTAAACGCGATATGTAGGTTAAATATCTAAGCACCACTACACTTTCTCAAATGATTTTCTAGTTGCCATTGAACAATTTAAATTTTTTAACTTGTCGCTAAATTTGTCAAACTATTATTATGTCAATCACTCATCATTTTTAAAGTTAACAACCTTGATGATATGATTGTCAAAATTTCACACGTGCATACTTTTGACGAGAGTGTATTAAAAAATAATGTGGATGATATTGCACCTCGGTTGAGGGCTCGACTCGTCCAAGCTCGATCAATTGACAGATTGGGATCATTTTCATACTGAGTCATGCAAGATCATGAGCCGACTCATCTTGGGTTCTCTTCTTCTTTAATAAGTGATGATTTATATACAAAAAATAAATTAAAAAAATACATGGCTTTGAAGAAAAAAAGTCGGAATCTGGCTCGATTCGACCCGACCCCCAAGCTAAATGACCAAATCGAGCTTACTCATTGACAAAAATCAAGCTCGTGTGCCTCAAGACCGAAGGGACTCAAACTCAACTCGACTCGTTACCATCTCTATCTCGTTTCACATCTAACATTTAAAAAATAATAATATTATTTAGCGCCTCTGACATTAAAATGTCAATTTAGGCGACATTATATGATATTAGGGTATAATTAACTAAATAAATAAATTTTTATTTTCATTGAGCATATTACTTAATACCACTTCAATATTGTAGCACTTTAGTGTTAAATAATATGAGCATGTTTGTTACCGATTAAAATTCAATTAAAATTAAAAATATAATCGTTATTACATTCCACTCGTCTAATAAACGTCAACAATAACGATTAATTTTTCAATTTCGATTTTAATCACAATCAAACAGGCTCTATTATAGGAATTTTTTCTCATGACCTCCTTTCACCACGAGGGTCTAACAAAACCTCAATGCCTCAGCACTTAAAAAAAGTGTCAAATCAAAAAGAAAACAGGAACACAAAATGCAAGCTCTGAATAAACGACTCTCTCGAGCTCTTCTCTACTATTCCGCTTCGATTCGATCGGTAAATGGTTGTGATAATTCGCTTTTCTCACAGAGGACTATCACCACTTGCAGCCGGCAATCAATATGCCAGCCGCCGGTTTATGAACTTTTCGCTTCACCTTGGTCCGCAACCCAGCTCCGCAGTGCTAGATTCTCCGGCGCTGATGTAAGTTTTATTATCATTACTTCGATATTTATGTGTATTAACAGGTATAGATGTTTGCGTGCGTCTAATGTCGACGATTGTGGAATGAAAATGCTAAATTAAAATTTAGCATAGCCTGCGACATTGCAAAATTAAACGTGCATCAATGGGATTAGGATAATTGGAAAACATTAGGAGCTTGTGTTGTAAATGTTTATGCGCATCTGAAAAGAACTATAAACTTTCAGGTGCGTGCACACTGATTGTTTTGCTAACCTTAAAAAAAATTATTTGCAAGTAAATAGTAGTTTTAAAGCAAATGATTTTCTTTTTACAAATGAAAGTTAGAGATAAACAAGTTACTCGTTTTGAGAATAAGGTAAGAGTTAAGTTATCCAAAGGTGTTTGGAGATAAAATGCTCAAGATATCATTTTGCTCGCATTATGATAGTCTTTAATAAACATTCATTTGTGCGACCATGTTATTTATCTTTGCATCCTTGTACTTTTTCTCTTTCTTCCTTTGTCATGGTCATGAAAATAATTTTATGCAGTGTTCCAAACAAGCTATACTGACAAATTTATTGGGCTTGCACAAGAATTTAAATTTTGTGTAGGAGCATGGTGCTTCATTCCATTCCTTTGTCCATTTTCCTGTTTTTCAGATGCCTTTGTTGTGGTGACAATTGTGATATACCCTTCTACGAAATTCAGTGTTATTTGGGATCTATAGTGTCCAGTTAAGTTCTTGGAAACATGCAATTTTTGTTTATGGCTCATACTAAACGAAAGTTGTCGATGGGTAAAGATAAAAAAATATCTGCACTAAGGTGGCAAAACATTATGGTAGCACATTGTAGAACAGGATTCATTGGCCTGGACCTTGGTATCCCTACTTCTTTTTTATTGCAGTTCCGTCATCTTCATGTTTATTTTATTTGTTGCAGGTGAGACCGGGAAATGTCATTGAAAGGAGAGGTAGATTTTTCTATATTCATGTTAAGTGTGTAGGGTTATATGTATATAACTGTTATACACACTGATAGATTATCATCATCTGGTGTTCCAATGGAACTCAATGCAGGAAAGATTTATCAGGTAACCTTTAACAGCGAATTAATAATTTCATTCTTATTTTCATCTGTCTGTTGAGCGTTTTTTTGGTTAGATATTTATACACAAGATATGATCTCATATGTGAATATGACTTTTTCCAGGTTGTAAAAGCACAGCACACAACCCAAGGTAGAGGAGGGGCAATAATACAGGTCTTGCTAATCTATCTGTCATGATATGGTTTCAGTTTTTACTTTATTTTGTCCAGTGATGGTTTATGTATAACGTTTTCTTTCTGGGATGTTTGTCATTTTTTTCCTTTTTTCCTTTTTAAATATCAATAGGATTGCATGTTTAAAAAAGCACATAGTTTATTGTATAATCGTTTCCTGGAAATTAGAAAATTGTTGTTTTACAGATATTTTTCTGACCAGTTAAAAGGCAACGTCTCATTTTCTGACTCAGAGAATCTGTGCCCCGAGAATCAATTGTGAAATTTTGAAAGAGAATTTTCATTTTTGTGTCGAATGTGCAACCAAAGAGGATCTATTTATAAACATACACACTGTGGGAGATTTCCTATAGCTAATGAGTACAATTATACTGATCAGTTTAATAAACAGTGGAACTGCGGTGTGAAGAGATCACCCAGATTCCTTCCAGTCAAAATATTTTTGAACAAGTGGTTGGACTTAGATCAGAATGCCTGGGTACTGGCTTTTTTTTTTCATTTAATTATTCGGGATGAAAGTTAGTTCGTTGCTTGCTGTTTGTCTTGACTTGTGAAGAACCATCAAATATAACTTTTCTCGATTCTTGTCATCTTCGAACTATAGAGTTCATTAACATTATTTATGCCATTTCCCTGAAATTATTTGTTGTGTAAGGTGAAATAAACCTGTAGTCAAGCACTAATTGGATCAATTTAGCTTGTGCTACTAACTAAAGCATTTATATACTTACATCTTAAACATCACAATGTATACTATATAACTTATAGACAGGTAATATTTTTTCTAGCCTCTTCCTTTCTGTTTTCAATGGCATCCTTCCTGTGACTATTATGGATGAACACACAGTGTTTATTTTGTCAAGCACGATACCTATTTGTTTTTGGTGTTGGCCATGACGGTTCATCTTATTAATGAGATATGCTACCTTCTTGAAATCTTAAATGCCCAGATAACTAAGAAATGGCAGAATGATTGCAGGTGGAGCTCCGGGATATTGATAGTGGAAACAAATTAAATGAAAGGCTGCGAACCGACGAAACAGTTGAGAGTATGCAATTTCACCCTGTCATTCTCGATATGAAAGAAGTTGAATCTACTCGTATAGTTTGGTCATATCTTGTGTGCATTGCTTGATAATTCTTCCTAATCTTTAGAATCTTCTTATCCAGGGAATGTAAAGCTAACTCAACTGGAAGGATGATGGAATATCATCTTTTTCCATCCATCAAGCCTCCTTTCTATTTTTATTTTTACTTCTTGCTTAATGAATGTGAGGATGGAAGAATTTTCTTTTCCTATATTTCTGTTTGCAGCAGCTAAAATCTGAATAGGACACTGGACTTTGGATATTCTTCATAAGTGAGGGGAAGGGAAAGATCAATAGTGATAAAATGAAGAGGAAAATTTATATTGATTTTCGTTATACTTTCTTTCTCTTTTGAATCTTTTCCTCCTCTCAAATTCAACTAAAAGAACTAAATAATTGGGAATGTGTTCGAGAGTGGATGTTCCTGATGTGAAAGGGCTTTATTTAAGCAATTCTATTGCAGGCCTTAGAGACATATCTTTTTCTACATAAAAAAGATGACAGTTGTGGTTAAGCTTTTTGTACGCAAAAGCCTCATTTGAGTTCAATTATAGATGGTAATGTAACTTGTAAGCTATGAAATAGAATTTTTTAGTCTTTTCTGGCATTACACGTAACCCTGGTAGTTCTTTGCAACCCTGTCCCAATTGATTGCAGTCGTCAACATAACGCTGATGAGGGTGTTTTCAGGAGATTCTCAACAGTCAGAAATAATGTCAATTCAGATTCAAAGTAAAGTCATGTGAATAATTTGCTAATGTTCAGATTAGGATCTTCTGCAGTTTACTGTTGTCATCGTCTCACTTCCAAAAAGTTAACAACTGTGATCAACATGTTGAACAACCTGTTGTATCTAGCTCAAATGGTTGAGTCTGTGCGAGCATTATCCAACTAGACAAGAAAGAGCTTACAATTAATGTGCAGGGAAATATAGATCATGAACATAATTGCAGATGTTCTATGGTCTTTCATATTATTCTACGAGCCAAATTGGCTCAGTTAGGAATAATATGCACAAAACTGAACTGCTCCCAATGTGACCTTTCTGAAACTTCGACTTATTCTTTTGACAATAGTTTTGGATTTTGCAGAAGTGTATGTCAAAGAGAAGTCTCTAACGTACCTCTACACTGACGATGAAACTGGAAATGTTGTGCTAATGGAGTGAGTGTTACTATTAACTTTAAACTTAGCATGTGCTAATTAAATTTGATTTGAAACCTGCATGTGGGCTGTATGCTGTTCACTGATGTGTTTTAAATACAGCTCTGAAACATACAGTCAGCTGGATGTACCAAAACCCTTATTTGGTGAATCTGTTGTCTATCTTCAAGGTAATGACACACCCCTAGCAATCACTTTGGTTTTTATCTGTCTCCTTTCTTGTGGAATGCCTATTCTACATATGCCTACCCCCACAATAAGTTTGAAATATTTAGAGAATTTAAATGCCCAGCAGCCCCATATACCACCCTATTGTTGCAAAGAAAAATCAGTCAATACTGTGAATTAATAAGAGAGAGTACTGGAAACTGTTTCTGAAGCAATCTGAAGTCTTGCTTAATGGCTTTAGATCATGGGTGAGGAAATTAAGGACCTGTTTTCTCTTCTTAGCTTAGAACGCCAATTTCTTTCTTCGGCTAAGTCCTGGTTGGCTAGTCAGCCCAGAGGACTTGTGCCGTCTTCTTGGAGCACCAATGATTTTCTAGGTTAAGTCCTGGCAGCCTAGTATGCTAAGGACTAAGAAGTTTGAGGCACTCCTTTCTTGTTAATTTTCCATAATTGGGCTAATTTATTGTATTCTTGATTTGAATTTTTTTTGTGAAATGATTAGAGAATTCCTTATCCTATTAAAAATTGTATTTACGCTACTATAATGAATAAAATTATGTTACTTGCCAATAAAATTAAAAATATGATTTTGAAGAGTCACAATGTGTACCAAACAATCAATGACCAAATTAGGAAGCTTCTGTTTTAAATATTCCATGTTTAGAAACATTTCTAGTATCTGATTGTTGATGACCTTAGGAAGCACTAACATAGACACTAGTGTTGTACAAAACATGAAACGGACATGCCGATACGCAATATTTTTTAAAAAAGAGTACCACAACGACACATCCTCGATACTCGGATTAAAATATTAACTTTTTTAGTTTTTTATTTTTATCTTATAAAGTAAATTTATTTTTGTTAATTTAAACATGTCGGCAACGTCTTGGTGGCATGTCACTTTACAAAACCAAAAAATAATTTGGACACGCCACCGACATTCCCAACACTTGTTGGTGACGTGTCGGATACCGACTCACCGCGCCGGGAGGGTGTTTGTGCATCCTAGTTGATTTTTCAGGTATCTATTATTTGATTTTATAAGATAATTTACAAACATATATATCACATAATACAAATCGCTATGCTAATTGTTGATCAATCACCATTTCATCCACATAATACATAGCTTCTATGGTGCACAGATGATATGAAAGTGACTGTGCAGCTCTATGATGAAAGACCAATGTCTGCATCAGTTCCACAACGAGTGACGTGTACTGTAACGGAAGCAGCCGAGCCTATAAAGGGAATTGGAGCGACTCCTCAGTAAGTCTATCTATTTTTTAATCTTGGGCTATGTGCTTATGATTGAAATCCTCAACTTCTATATGGTTAACATAATACACAAAAATCTCAATGTTACCATTACTTTGTATTATCAGATGGTCTAAATATTGTGCTTGTTTATTTTTGTGAGACAAGCTACACAAATTTTGATGATTATTTAGCATTGCTCTTAGCATTCTTCACTTCTACAGTTATAAGAAGGTTTTGTTGGACAATGGTCTCACAATCCAGGTAATCTACTCTCCTAATGTAACTTTGTCATATAATTTCCCAGTACTATTGTCTGACTCATTATAGTCTTGAGTGTTAAATTGACCGTGAAGAGTTCCCAGGTTAAAATTTTACAGTGTCTTTTTTATTACTTCTTGTAATGTGTAAGAAGTCAGAGGGGAACTTTCAGCAGAAATTTTGTAGTCGAAAGCGTTCTTATTGCATATATATGGTACCACTTATTTTCTATTGCATGTATGAGGGCCAATCCAGTTAGACTCCTTGGGCAGGAAGAATGAATATGGCATATTCACTAGCTCTAGACAACTGCACAAATTATTTGTGGAAGTAATTGTCAGTTGCTTTCACCAATAAGAGAAAGCTTCACAATAAAAATTATCTTCAAAATGGAAGACTTGGCTTTTGTTACTTTTTTAAGTTTCTTGTTTTTGGTCTCACAAATGGGAGGCTCGGGTTTATTTATTGAAAGCTTAGAGAGATTTCTAGAGTTTTGGCATTGTTAAGTCTCTTCTGTTGGTATGATCTTGTTCACTATCTAAACAAGAAAAGGTTTCTTGAATGATTAATCACACAGCAATTGAACAAGAGGAGTTCTGAAGTTATACATTCATTTGTTGCCTCTTTCTGCAGCCTCGTCATTGTTGTGCTCTTTTCATCTTGAAGAGATACTAGCAAAATTTGTATCCTATCAAGTCCAAGGGCTTTTCAAGTCAAAATTTGTGTTCACTTGATATAATTTTCGTACATCTTTATAGGTACCTGCTCATATTTTATCAGGAGATAAGATACTCGTCAATACCACCGACAACTCTTACATTAGCAAGTGAGTTGAAATGAACATTTCTTTAGCATATTTAACATCAATTCTACTTTTTTTTCTTGCCATTTTCATTCTTTCAGTTTTGATACTTCTAGTTATATTAGGTATGGAATGGATAACGAGACTTCTTGCAGTTTATTATTCCAACATTTCCGATATTTCATGTTTCTGTTGCATTAAGAATTTTGCCTTTCTCCACTTGCATAAAGGTTTCTTTTTCTCTCCTATCGAAGATTTTGCAGAAAAGCTTATGGCTGGGTCTAACACGTGACTTCAGCAAGACCTATATATATGTTGAATATCTATAGTTTCAGCCATGATTTTAATTGTCTTACTGCTTCATTACACTGTATAACTTGTTTTTGTATATTGTACTTTTTCAAATCCTGAACATCATGAAGGATATTTGTAATTCCTGAATTTCCATCACTGCCTTTTCGGGAGACGATGTTATAATGAAAATGATAAACATGGCTGTTCACAAATTTCTTTTAGACACACATTAGCATTTCAGTTGGAAAATGATAAAGATTATACTCCAACAATATTTTTATTAAATTAACTCTACTTCATACTTGGATACATCTTTCATTGTATATATTTCAAATTGGGGTCATTTTTGAATTTCTCAGGGCTTGAGAGGAATTTTCCTTAGTGTCCAGCTGGATCGGCTCCAAGGCATAGATAATCTGCTCATGCGATTATCTCATTTTTGCAGATAATGCTTTTCTGAAAATTAGTTCAAACCTTTGGTGATCTTGCATTTGTTCAAGGCATATAATAATGATAATTATAGTTTTAGAAGAGGTATGCTGTAAAATGCCTCGTTACATATTGCCACATCCCATTGAATGCACCTGGATTATATATTTTCCAGCATTTTCTTTTGGGATCAGTTCTTATTTATGAAACATGTATCGAAAATAAATGAAAATGCCTTCGAATAGTATTACCTTATTCTACCTTGCTAAAATTGTGGGCTTTGTGGCATCCTAAGTTACTGTTCTTGTAGTTGAGTGAAAAATGGAGACATCCATTTTATGCTAGTGAAGTTCAAAAGGGAGGAAGCATCAATTTTTCGAATAGATCTCTTTTTTGTTCCAACCTTATCCCTGTTTAAAAATGTCAAGTCTCCTTGTTTTATTTCTCCGTCTTGCAAGAATGATACACGATTCAAGAAAATCGATGCAATGTTGATATGGTTGGACTAGTAAAAATGTAGCCAATCCTGAGGATTTGCGTGTTAAGATCATGTTTGGTTTAAATAAAAATCAAGTTTTTAGCATCTTCTGATGTGATTTCACTACTATATTAAAACAGAGGATAGCTAAATCACTGTTCATTTGTGCACCCTTCATCTCACACTAAAATCGGTTCTCCACTATTCACGATCTTGTTTTGTTACAGTGATTCCCTCAATATCTAGCCATCTTTGTTGACTAACTGATATATATTTTATTCATCTTCAGCCGTCTAATTGCAATTAATATTTTATAAATATTTTCTCCTCAAACAACTCCAGATCATCGATTTCAATCTTCTCTACACCAGCCTGACAAAGAATACATCACACTCATACGTGATTATACAATCAATTCAGTTTTTTTATAATTCATTTTCTCTGAGTTATTTTAATTATTGCGATTTGTATTAAGAAGTGAATTTTTGGATGAGATAAATAAAAAATATCCAATCTCATTAATCGATTTGTCTGATACGATTATGTTGAAAAACAAGTAAATTATGTAGTTTCTATTGATTCCTCACTTATGTTGAACAATGGAGAAATAATCTCAAATTTTTATTGGAATACTGTTTCTGAAGAAATTAATGATGGACTCCAGGAGTGCAGCCAAATAGCATTGGCAGAAATGGCGACCATCTTCAAATTGGGTCGGACAACATATAGAGTAAGAAGAAAAATGCTAATGAATTGAATATGTTATTTTTAACAGAAAAAGAAATGGAGGGAAAAGCTAACGAATGCAAAAAAAAAAAAAATACCGTCTCCGCACAGAAAAATAAAATAAAATAAAATATCGTGACTCCGCACTTCCGCACAGTGGTGTGGAGACACGGTCTCCTTTCTTTCTTTGTTTTTTTTTTTTTTAATTTCTTATTTTTTTTGCTAAAAAATTCTACTTATTTACATTTTGCACAAACTATAAATATAATTTCACTTATTAATAACTTAATCCAAAAACATTAGAAAATATTACATTTTATACATATATGAAAATCAAAATTCCTTTAGAGGCGTTGCCCCGAACCCCCTCGACTCCCGCAACCTGATCGGTTAGGTCGATCCCCGTCGAGGGCATCCCACAAGAGGCGCTGCCCCCTTAACCCCCACTATGCTTTCAAAAGTTTTGTTTACTTTATCTTCTCTACTCCACTCTCATAACAAATATGTGTTGTTGCTTTTTATAAACTAGCAATTTTTTTTTGTTAAATCATTACCATCTATGCTTGTAAATTTCAATTGTTTTTTTGAACTTAATTCGGGAATTTCTACCATGACCAACATTGAGACATATGATCTTCTTAATGACAAGGAACACATACTAATGATCAAAATTGTTCATGATCATAGCAGGCTAAAGGTACGGATTCTTTAACCATTCACATGTAGNGTGAACTTAATTCGGGAATTTCTACCATAACCAACATTGAGACGTATGATCTTCCTAATGACAAATAACACATACTCATGATCAAAATTGTTCGTGATCATAGCAGACTAAATGTACATATTCTTTAATCATTCATATGTAGTACTTTTTGTTCATTGAAGTAATATTTCAGTTATAAAATCAGTAATGCCTTAGTCGATTACTTTTCGTGACACCATCTTTCATTTGTCCCTGTATACTTGTAACGACTAATATACAAATGAGTATACCTGTAAAATTTTTCATCTTTATACTTTTCATCTATTATTGTCATTGAATAAAGTACATTACTAATTTCTATGCAGATAATAGAAACTCTTTTCTATTTATGTAGAGATCAACTGAGCTCTTAACTTCAAGGATTATCAGATAATATTTTTCATTATTAAATTTTATTAGATAAAAACTTACTCATATCACAATACCATTACTATGATACACTAATATTCTTAAAAATACCAAAGCCAGTACATTGTACGGGCGTACGACTAGTTTAGGTAAAAGTAAAATGTTTAGCAGTTGATGTAATTTGTGATTGAAAATTGAGTAATGATATTCATCCCACTAGAATTACAAAAACAGTTTAGGTGATATTAATGTAACATTAAATGATAGGTGAAATTAAATAAGTCATTTAATTTCACTTTTCATTTAACCTATCACTTAGATCCATCTAAACTGTGCTTGCATCCCCACTGGGGATGAATAACATTACTCTTGAAAATTTGTGGGTGTCATAAAATGTACTGTTAAAATTAGATGTTGATTTTTGACTTCAAATTTGATCAGGTTTTTTAATTGAACCAAAAATGGCCTAAATTCTTTTCAGATATTTGTGAATTACTTCATACTTCCAGGTTATGTGGTATTTTGAAGATAATCATATTGTTGTTGTTAATGTGAATGGAAATGTCGATCCAAGACCATACCACAACGTTATCAATTTGGAGTTCGTCTTCTCGGATTTAGATTTAGGGCCTGTTTGGTTTGGATTTTCCAATGCTACAGTAAATCAATTCTCATTTTTCAACCACACATTCTTTAATAAAATAATATTTTACATCACATCAATACTTTTTTCTTCTTTTTCAACCACATTTCCCATCATATCACTATTCAAAATCAATTCTTCCTCCAAAAAATCTAAACCAAACAAGCTCTTAAGTTGAGGAAAAAACGGAGAAGCTGCAGCTGGTAAAATTAAAGATTCACAATCTGAAATGAAAGCAGAATCTAAAATTGTATTTATTTTACAAAAAATGCTACAGTGTACATCTTTTTTGACATTTGATGTATTACTGAAAAAAGATTGGAGGATTTTTTTTTTTTTTTTTTAAACTGTCCAATGACGTGATGTCACGTACGGAAGTGTAAATGATGTTATACAAGTAGCTTGATTTTATTTTATTTTTTCTTTTTATTTATGAGAAGGCATTTGCAGAAGGTTTTGTAGAGTCGGCAGAAGTTCAACATTTCGTTCAATGAGTTTTTTGATATTTTTTCCTCTGACATACCAAGTGAATCGATGTATTATATCATCGATGTTTAGCATAAACTAAAAACTATACATAATAGATCACTTCTCTTCATATATATTTTATTTAATTTTAAAATTAGTTATTTATATGTACAAATAAATATTAAATTATCAAATTGGATACTACGATATTTTTTGTTGCAGTATTGTAAAAATTAATATATCAGATTAACATAGCATTATGACTATCATTGAATAATAAAATTTGATGGTATTTATACATAATACATTATAGTTAATCAAAAAAATTAATTAATTTATTATCAAAATTAGAATTATGATAGTAGTTCCAATGTTTCATTACTTAAGTTTAGAGTTGGCAACGGGGCGGATTCGGGGAGTGGGGGCGGGGGCTTGCTCCGTTTTTTTTTAA